>OU015471.1:3303189-3534143 GCA_907164805.1 Brachyptera putata | reverse complement strand
TTGGGTTTGATTTAATAATAGTTTCAACGCGAGCATGGCAGTAGGGCCACCCCGGTCCAGAAAACGGGAAAATTCGAATATTTTTCGGGAAAATTTTGAAGATAAAAATTGTCAAAATTTTCCCCCTTTGCAGAAAAAACATTTTTGGAGCGGGCAAAGGTTTTAATTAAAAAAAATGTTTAACGCGGGCATGTGCCGTACCCCGTGCCAAAAAGGGAAAAAATTTGAAATATTTTCGGAAATTTGACAAATAACGATTTTTCAATTTATTCTTTTGATGCATGAAAAGCATTTTCAGCCGTTGAGAGAATGGTTTATTCAAATTATGTTTCATGCGGGGCATTGTGGTACCCCCTGTCCAAAAAAGGGAAAATTTGAAAGATTTTTGGAAAATTGCAAATAACGATGTCAATTTAAACCCCCGTCATACATGAAAAAAAAATATTCAGACCGCTGAGAGCCGGTTGTAATTTAATTATGTTTCAACGCGGGGGATGTGCAGTAGGGGGGTACCCCGTGTCCAGAGAAGGGGAAATCCCAAAATGCTCGGAAATTCTGACAAATAACGATTGTCAATTTTCCCCCCCTGCTGAAAGACATTTTTAGACCCTTGGAGCAATGGTTTTATTAAAAAATTTTTTCAAAGCGGCTGTGGAAGGGGGGCCCACCCGTGTAAAGGAACGGGAAAATTCCGAATCAATTTTCGGAAAAATTTTGACGATAACGTGTCTTCATCCTCTTCATGCAGAAAAAAATTTTTTGACCCCTGGGGCAAAGGTTGTAATTAAAAAAAATGTTCAAAGGGGCATGTGCGTACCCGTGTCCAGAAAACGGGGAAAATACAATAGATTTTCGGAAAATTCTGACAAATACGATTGTCAATTATTCTCTCTGATGCTTGAAATTCATTTTTAGACCGCTGAGGCAATGGGGTGTTGAAAATATGTTCAAAAGCGGGCATGGCGGTACCCCCCTTTCCAAAACGGGGAAAATTTAAAAAATTTTTTGGGAAAATTTTGACAAAAACGATTGTTTAAATTTATCCCCTTCTTGCATGAAATAACATTTCGCCGCTGAGAGCAATGATTTAAATTAAAAATATGTTTCATCGCGGGCATGTGTCCTACCCTGTGTCCAGAAAACGGGAAAATTCGAATATGATTTTCGGAAAATTCTGACGAATAAAATTGTTTATTGATCTCTTCTTATGCATGAAATAACATTTTGAGACCGCTGAGAGCAATGGTTGAAATTAAATATATGAATCATCGCGGGCATGTGTCCTACCCTGTGTCCAGAAAACGGGAAAATTCGAATATGATTTTCGGAAAATTCTGACAAATAACAATTGTTATTGATCCCTTCTCATGCATGAAAGAACATTTTCAGACCGCTGAGAGCAATGGTTGTAATTAAATATATGTTTCAACGCGAGCATGTGCAGTAGGGGCCTACCCCGTGTCCAGAAAACGGGAAAATTCGAATATGATTTTCGGGAAATTCTGACAAATAACAATTGTCAATTCATCCCCTCTCATGCATGAAATAACATTTTCGGACCGCTGAGAGCAATGGTTGTTAATTAAAATGTTTCAACGCGGGCATGTGCAGACCCCGTGTCCAGAAAACGGGAAAATTCGAATATGATTTTCGGGAAAAATTTGGGCAAATAAAAGATTGTCAATTTATTCTCTTTGATGCATGAAATAGCATTTTCAGACCGCTGGAGGCATGGTTGTGATTGAATATATATGTTTCAACGCGAGCATGTGCAGTAGAGGCCTACCCCGTTGTCCAAAAACGGGAAAATTCGAATATGATTTTCGGGAAATTCGACAGATAACAATGTCAATTCATCCCCTCTCATGCATGAAATAACATTTTCGGACCGCTGAGAGCAATGGTTGTAATTAAAAATATGTTTCAACGCGGGCATGTGCAGTACCCCGTGTCCAGAAAACGGGAAAATTCGAATATGATTTTCGGAAAATTCTGACAAATAACGATTGTCAATTCATTCTTTTAAAAGATTAAAATAACATTTTCAGACCGTTGAGAGCAATGGTTGTAATAAAATATATGTTCCAACGCTGGCATGTGTGGTACCCCGTGTCCAGAAAACGGGAAATTCGAATATGATTTTCGGAAAATTCTGACAAATAACGATTGTCAATTCAACCCCTGTCATACATGAAAAAAACATATTCAGACCGCTGAGAGCAATGGTTGTAATTATATATATGTTTCAACGCGGGCATGTGCAGTAGGGGCCTACCCCGTGTCCAGAGAACGGGGAAATCCGAATATGATTCTCGGAAAGTCTGACAAATAACGATTGTCAATTCATCCCCTCTCATGCATGAAAGAACATTTTTAGACCGCTTGGAGCAATGGTTGTACTTAAATATATGTTTCAACGCGGGCATGTGCAGAAGGGGCCTACCCCGTGTTCAGGAAACGGGAAATTCCGAATACAATTTTCGGAAAATTCTGACGAATAACGATTGTCAATTCATCCTCTCTCATGCATGAAATAACATTTTCAGACCGCTGAGGGCAATGGTTGTAATTAAATATATGTTTCAACGCGGGCATGTGCGGTACCCCGTGTCCAGAAAACGGGAAAATACGAATATGATTTTCGGAAAATTCTGACAAATAACGATTGTCAATTCATTCTCTCTGATGCTTGAAATTACATTTTCAGACCGCTGAGAGCAATGGTTGTAATTAAATATATGTTCTAACGCGGGCATGTGCGGTACCCCGTGTCCAGAAAACGGGAAAATTATAATATGATTTTCGGGAAATTCTGACAAATAACGATTGTTAATTGATCCCTTCTCATGCATGAAATAACATTTTCAGACCGCTGAGAGCAATGGTTGAAATTAAATATATGTTTCATCGCGGGCATGTGTCCTACCCTGTGTCCGGAAAACGGGAAAATTCGAATATGATTTTCGGAAAATTCTGACGAATAAAAATTGTTTATTGATCCCTTCTCATGCATGAAATAACATTTTACGACCGCTGAGAGCAATGGTTGAAATTAAATATATGTTTCATCGCGGGCATGTGTCCTACCCTGTGTCCAGAGAACGGGAAAATTCGAATATGATTTTCGGAAAATTCTGACGAATAACAATTTTTAATTTATCCCTTTCATGCATGAAAGAACATTTTCAGACCGCTGAGAGCAATGGGTTTTAATTACTATATGTTTCACGCGGGATTGGGAGTAGGGCCTACCCGTGTCCGAAACGGGAAAATCGAATAGATTTTCGGAAATTCTGACAATAACAATTGTCATTCTCCCCCATGAAAATGGTTGTAATTAAAATTATTTTTTAAACCCCGGCATGTGCAGTAGGGCCTCCCCCGTGTCCAGAAAACGGAAAATTCAAATAGTTTTGGGGAAAATTTGACAAAAAAAATTGTAAATTCATCCCCTTCATTGATAAAATAATTTTGGGCCGGGAGAAGGTTTTGAAATTAAAATATGTTTCAACCGGGATGTGCGTACCCGGGTCCGAAAAGGGGGAAAATTCGAATTGTTTTTCGGAAAATTCGCAAATAACGATTGTCAATTCATTCTCTTGATGCATAATAGCATTTTCGACCTTTAAAGAGCATTTTTGTATTAAAATATATGTTTCAATGCGGGAAGTGTGGCCCCCGTGTCCAGAAAAGGGGAAAATTCAAAATTGATTTTGGGAAAAATTTGAAAAATAACGTTGTCAATTAACCCTGTATAATGAAAAAACATATTCGCCGCTGAGAGCAATTTTTTGTAATTAAAATTTGTTTAAAACCCGGGGGCATGTGCGTGGGCCACCCTTTCCCCGGAACGGGAAAAATCCAAATATGTTTCTCGGAAATTCGAAAAAATAACGTTGCAATTTCACCCCCTCTCATGCATGAAAAACTTTTTAGACCGTTTGAGCAAGGGTTTTTGTAATTAAAATATTTTTCAAAGCGGGCATGTGCGGGGGGCCTCCCCCCGGTTCAGAAAACGGGAAATTCGAATATGATTTTCGGAAAATTCTGACGAATAACGATTGTCAATTCATCCTCTCTCATGCATGAAATAACATTTTCAGACCGCTGAGAGCAATGGTTGTAATTAAATATATGTTTCAACGCGGGCATGTGCAGTACCCCGTGTCCAGAAAACGGGAAATTCGAATATGATTTTCGGAAAATTCTGACAAATAACGACTGTCAATTCATTCTCTCTGATGCTTGAAATTACATTTTTAGACCGCTGAGAGCAATGGTTGTGATTAAATATATGTTTCAACGCGGGCATGTGCGGTACCCCGTGTCCAGAAAACGGGAAAATTATAATATGATTTCGGGAAATTCTGACAAATAACGATTGTCATTCATCCTCTCTGATGCATGAAAAAACATTTTCAGGACCGCTGAGAGCATTGGTTGTGATGAATATATATGTTTTCAACGCGAGCATGGCAGTAGGGGCCTACCCCGTGTCCAGAAAACGGGAAAATTCGAATATGATTTTCGGGAAATTCTGACAAATAACAATTGTCAATTCATCCCCTCTCATGCATGAAATAACATTTTCGGACCGCTGAGAGCAATGGTTGTAATTGAAAATATGTTTCAACGCGGGCATGTGCAGTACCCCGTGTCCAGAAAACGGGGAAAATTCGAATATGATTTTCGGAAAATTCTGACAAATAACGATTGTCAATTCATTCTCTTGATGCATGAAATAGCATTTTCAGACCGTTGAGAGCAATGGTGTATTCAAATATATGTTTCAATGCGGGCATGTGCGGTACCCCGTGTCCAGAAAACGGGAAAATCCGAATATGATTTTCGGAAAATTATGACAAATAACGATTGTCAATTCATCCCCTGTCATGCATGAAAAAACATATTCAGACCGTTGAGAGCAATGGTTGTAATTAAATATATGATTCAACGCGGGCATGTGCAGTAGGGGCCTACCCCGTGTCCAGAGAACGGGAAAATCCGAATATGATTCTCGGAAAGTTCTGACAAATAACGATTGTCAATTCATCCCCTCTCATGCATGAAAGAACATTCTTAGACCGCTTGGAGCAATGGTTGTAATTAAATATATGTTTCAACGCGGGCATGTGCAGTAGGGGCCTACCCCGTGTTCAGAAAACGGGAAATTTCGAATACGATTTTCGGAAAATTCTGACGAATAACGATTGTCAATTCATCCTCTCTCATGCATGAAATAACATTTTCAGACCGCTGAGAGCAATGGTTGTAATTAAATATATGTTTTCAACGCGGGCATGTGCAGTACCCCGTGTCCAGAAAACGGGGAAAATTCGAATATGATTTTCGGAAAATTCTGACAAATAACGACTGTCAATTCATTCTCTCTGATGCTTGAAATTACATTTTTAGACCGCTGAGAGCAATGGTTGTGATTGAATATATGTTTCAACGCGGGCATGTGCGGTACCCCGTGTTCAGAAAACGGGAAAATTATAATATGATTTTCGGGAAATTCTGACAAATAACGATTGTCAATTCATCCTCTCTGATGCATGAAAAAACATTTTCAGACCGCTGAGAGCATTGGTTGTGATTGAATATATGTTTCAACGCGGGCATGTGCAGTAGGGGCCTACCCCGTGTCCAGAAAACGGGAAAATTCGAATATGATTTTCGGGAAATTCTGACAAATAACAATTGTCAATTCATCCCCTCTCATGCATGAAATAACATTTTCGGACCGCTGAGAGCAATGGTTGTAATTAAAATATGTTTCAACGCGGGCATGTGCAGTACCCCGTGTCCAGAAAACGGGAAAATTCGAATATGATTTTCGGAAAATTCTGACAAATAACGATTGTCAATTCATTCTCTCTGATGCATGAAATAGCATTTTCAGACCGTTGAGAGCAATGGTTGTATTCAAATATATGTTTCAATGCGGGCATGTGCGGTACCCCGTGTCCAGAAAACGGGAAAATTCGAATATGATTTTCGGAAAATTCTGACAAATAACGATTGTCAATTCATCCCCTGTCATGCATGAAAAAACATATTCAGACCGCTGAGAGCAATGGTTGTAATTAAATATATGATTCAACGCGGGCATGTGCAGTAGGGGCCTACCCCGTGTCCAGAGAACGGGAAAATCCGAATATGATTCTCGGAAAGTTCTGACAAATAACGATTGTCAATTCATCCCCTCTCATGCATGAAAGAACATTTTCAGACCGCTTGGAGCAATGGTTGTAATTAAATATATGTTTCAACGCGGGCATGTGCAGAAGGGGCCTACCTCGTGTTCAGAAAACGGGAAATTTCGAATACGATTTTCGGAAAATTCTGACGAATAACGATTGTCAATTCATCCTCTCTCATGCATGAAATAACATTTTCAGACCGCTGAGAGCAATGGTTGTAATTAAATATATGTTTCAACGCGGGCATGTGCAGTACCCCGTGTCCAGAAAACGGGAAAATTCGAATATGATTTTCGGAAAATTCTGACAAATAACAATTGTCAATTCATTCTCTCTGATGCTTGAAATTACATTTTCAGACCGCTGAGAGCAATGGTTGTAATTAAATATATGTTTCAACGCGGGCATGTGCGGTACCCCCGTGTTCAGAAAACGGGAAAATTATAATATGATTTTCGGGAAATTCTGACAAATAACGATTGTCAATTCATCCTCTCTGATGCATGAAAAAACATTTTCAGACCGCTGAGAGCATTGGTTGTGATTGAATATATATGTTTCAACGCGAGCATGTGCAGTAGGGGCCTACCCCGTGTCCAGAAAACGGGAAAATTCGAATATGATTTTCGGGAAATTCTGACAAATAACAATTGTCAATTCATCCCCTCTCATGCATGAAATAACATTTTCGGACCGCTGAGAGCAATGGTTGTAATTAAAAATATGTTTCAACGCGGGCATGTGCAGTACCCCGTGTCCAGAAAACGGGAAAATTCGAATATGATTTTCGGAAAATTCTGACAAATAACGATTGTCAATTCATTCTCTCTGATGCATGAAATAGCATTTTCAGACCGTTGAGAGCAATGGTTGTATTCAAATATATGTTTCAATGCGGGCATGTGCGGTACCCCGTGTCCAGAAAACGGGAAAATTCGAATATGATTTTCGGAAAATTCTGACAAATAACGATTGTCAATTCAATCCCTCTCATGCATGAAAGAACATTTTCAGACCGCTGAGAGCAATGGTTGTAATTAAATATATGTTTCAACGCGGGCATGTGCAGTAGGGGCCTACCCCGTGTCCAGAGAACGGGAAAATCCGAATATGATTCTCGGAAAGTTCTGACAAATAACGATTGTTAAGTGATCCCCTCTAATGCATGAAATAATATTCCAAGACCGCTGAGAGCAATGGTTATAATGAAATATATGTTTCAACGCGGGCATGTGCAGAAGGGGCCTACCCCGTGTTCAGAAACGGGAAATTCGAATATGATTTTCGGAAAATTCTGACGAATAACGATTGTCAATTCATCCTCTCTCATGCATGAAATAACATTTTCAGACCGCTGAGAGCAATGGTTGTAATTAAATATATGTTTCAACGCGGGCATGTGCAGTACCCCGTGTCCAGAAAACGGGAAAATTCGAATATGATTTTCGGAAAATTCTGACAAATAACGACTGTCAATTCATTCTCTCTGATGCTTGAAATTACATATTCAGACCGCTGAGAGCAATGGTTGTGATTGAATATATGTTTCAACGCGGGCATGTGCGGTACCCCGTGTCCAGAAAACGGGAAAATTATAATATGATTTTCGGGAAATTCTGACAAATAACGATTGTCAATTCATCCTCTCTGATGCATGAAAAAACATTTTCAGACCGCTGAGAGCATTGGTTGTGATTGAATATATGTTTCAACGCGGGCATGTGCAGTAGGGGCCTACCCCGTGTCCAGAAAACGGGAAAATTCGAATATGATTTTCGGGAAATTCTGACAAATAACAATTGTCAATTCATCCCCTCTCATGCATGAAATAACATTTTCGGACCGCTGAGAGCAATGGTTGTAATTAAAAATATGTTTCAACGCGGGCATGTGCAGTACCCCGTGTCCAGAAAACGGGAAAATTCGAATATGATTTTCGGAAAATTCTGACAAATAACGATTGTCAATTCATTCTCTCTGATGCATAAAATAGCATTTTCAGACCGTTGAGAGCAATGGTTGTATTCAAATATATGTTTCAATGCGGGCATGTGCGGTACCCCGTGTCCAGAAAACGGGAAAATCCGAATATGATTTTCGGAAAATTCTGACAAATAACGATTGTCAATTCATCCCCTGTCATGCATGAAAAAACATATTCAGACCGCTGAGAGCAATGGTTGTAATTAAATATATGTTTCAACGCGGGCATGTGCAGTAGGGGCCTACCCCGTGTCCAGAGAACGGGAAAATCCGAATATGATTCTCGGAAAGTTCTGACAAATAACGATTGTCAATTCATCCCCTCTCATGCATGAAAGAACATTTTCAGACCGCTTGGAGCAATGGTTGTAATTAAATATATGTTTCAACGCGGGCATGTGCAGAAGGGGCCTACCTCGTGTTCAGAAAACGGGAAATTTCGAATACGATTTTCGGAAAATTCTGACGAATAACGATTGTCAATTCATCCTCTCTCATGCATGAAATAACATTTTCAGACCGCTGAGGGCAATGGTTGTAATTAAATATATGTTTCAACGCGGGCATGTGCAGTACCCCGTGTCCAGAAAACGGGAAAATTCGAATATGATTTTCGGAAAATTCTGACAAATAACGATTGTCAATTCATTCTCTCTGATGCTTGAAATTACATATTCAGACCGCTGAGAGCAATGGTTGTGATTGAATATATGTTTCAACGCGGGCATGTGCGGTACCCCGTGTCCAGAAAACGGGAAAATTATAATATGATTTTCGGGAAATTCTGACAAATAACGATTGTCAATTCATCCTCTCTGATGCATGAAATAACATTTTTAGACCGCTGAGAGCAATGGTTGTAATCAAATATATGTTTCAACGCGGACATGTGCACTAGGGGCCTACCCCGTGTCCAGAGAACGGGAAAATTCGAATATGATTTTCGAGAAATTCTGACAAATGACGATTGTCAATTCATCCCCTCTCATGCATGAAAGAACATTTTCAGTCCGGTGAAAGCAATGGTTGTTATTAAATATTTGTTTCAACGCGAGCATGTGCAGTAGGGGCCTACCCCGTGTCCAGAAAACGGGAAAATTCGAATATGATTTTCGGGAAATTCTGACAAAAAACGATTGTCAATTCATCCCCTCTCATGCATGAAAGAACATTTTCAGACCGCTGAGAGCAATGGTTGTAATCAAATATATGTTTCAACGCGAGCATGTGCAGTAGGGGCCCACCCCGTGTCCAGAAAACGGGAAAATTCGAATATGATTTTCGAGAAATTCTGACAAATGACGAACGTCAATTCATCCCCTCTCATGCATGAAATAACATTTTCGGACCGCTGAGAGCAATGGTTGTAATTAAAAATATGTTTCAACGCGGGCATGTGCAGTACCCGTGTCCAGAAAACGGGAAAATTCGAATATGATTTTCGGAAAATTCTGACGAATAACGATTGTCAATTCATTCTCTCTGATGCATGAAATAGCATTTTCAGACCGCTGAGAGCAATGGTTGTAATTAAATATATGTTTCAACGCGGACATGTGCAGTAGGGGCCTACCCCGTGTCCAGAGAACGGGAAAATTCGAATATCTCTCTCTCTCTCTCTCTCTCTCTCTCTCTCTCTCTCTCTCTCTCTCTCTCTCTCTCTCTCTCTCTCTCTCTCTCTCTCTCTCTCTCTCTCTCTCTCTGTCTCCGACTCGTACCTGTAGGTAGTCGAAGTTGCACGTGGGGAAGGAGTTGTCTTCGACGTCGAAGTCTAAGAACTGCATCTTGATGGCCTTGCCGACGGGCTGAACGATACGGTAGATGCACGTGCGAGAGTCGGGGTAGGGGTTGGGGTAGAGGGGGGAGGTGATGACCCCGGTGGGCGTGGCAAATTCTCCGCCGCAAACTGGATAGAGTGGAAAAATTGTTTTTTAAAGAATGAAAATATTGGGAGTTCTGTATTCGACACTAAAAGTAACAACAGAATGCGCTTTTAAATCCAATATAGCCGACGAGATGTTACAAATAAACTGTCAACAATGTTATATTCATAATTAATCACATTGTTGAAATGTGCGTTAGCTATATTTTGTGACTTTTTACGAGGTCCACTTATTACCACTGACAGCGTATCTGCTACTTTTACTGTTGAATACATGACTATGAGCAAGATGATGTGAAAAAATCACATTTTATTAGATAACTCTTACAGAACTTTGTATGTTTTTCTTTTTTTTTCTATAAGCACAGCACAGGTCGCACGGTTCGACTGATCAACACAAAACATTTACTGAACTTCTTCTTGAAGTCAAGGTGTGTTGAGTGTTTTTAGTACAATCCATATGAATGTCTCACACACCTCTTAACGCATAGGCCTATGCGGCGCTTGACTCGTAGGTTTTGAGAAAATTGCTACCTTGAAGTCCATAATTTCACTTTGTTTATTTGAAAAAAAAAATCTCAACTTATTATATTTGAATGATAAATTGATAATAAACTAGGAAAACCCCATATATGCGTTGTTAGACGAGCGAATAGTAATAGGTAGTATGGGTAAAAACTGCTTCGTGGTAACAATTTAGCACATTTTATGTTTTTTCTTCAAAATGACTGACTAGATCAAGCTGAAATTTTTCAGAAATGTGTATCAAAATGTAATTCAACTTCACGCGAAATTTCATTTTTTTGGAAATAAAAATATATATTTTTTTTCCGCCATGTTATTTTAATGGGTATTTTTGAAATGTCTAAAATTCATAAAAACAAAAGTTACTTCCCGATAATGCCACAAAACTATACAGATCTAAGTTAGATGAGGAACCATAATGAAAAAAAGTTTGAAGTCGATAGCTGTAGCCGTTTGACCTGTGGAGAACCGGAATAAAAAAAAACATAAAAACGAACACCAATTTTTTTAGTATGTCAAATTGAATCCTCGCTAAAGCTCGTCTAATAAACGCAGCCTTTATAAACATCTCCTGAATACAGAACATAACAACTCAACTCGATGTGAATAGAAAAAAGCAAGATAATTTCTTACTCGATTTGTATTTGAGGTGAAAACCTTCGTAAGAAGACGACCAATCGGAACGGAAGCGAACGTATAGAACGTTGCCGATGGAATCGTAATCTCTCGGTAACGTTTTACCGCAGAAACGGTTGACGAGCGGGGACTCCTCGGTGGGACCTTCGCGAATCTAAAACGGAACAACGTCATTCGTTATAAAAAGACTGCAAGTTACGACATAACAATATTCACAATAATGCAGTAATTATGTGATTAAATTGAAGAAATGTTTTCTAAAGAATTGACGAATATTTTGACAAATTTTTAAAGAATTCGGTTATTGTCTCAAAGCTGTCAACAGAAATTTTGAAAACATTTGAACTTCAACTTTGAAAATATTTTAATGTCTTTTTTCGTAATACGTCAACCAAAATGTTGAAATTATTTCAAACTAAATAATGAATGCCTTTTTTTTTAATTTTTTAAAAAATGTTCATCCCAAAATACTTGAGTAGGCCTACTGAGTAGATCTAATAATGAAAGATACTATTTTAGAAAATCTGACGTATAAACTAAAGATCATCAAAAATAATTTTCATAAACCAAACATGAGGAAATTAAAACAAAATATGTATTGTAGGCCTATAGTAAATTAAATCAATCTTAAAAAATGAAAATTGAGTTTTAATTGATTTCGCATTTTGTCAGACTTTTGAAAAATAGTCACTTGTCAGAAAAATCACCGACGAATTCACCTTGACGTTGCCGACATTGGCGGTATAGATAAAGTAATAGATTTGATCATTAATTATATTCAAGTTTGATGAATTGTATATTTTTCTCGTTGATGATAATGAAATTGATGATTATTGCTCATCGACCCGCGTAATAACGATCCACGTTATTACTCGTTAAAAGCTAATAAGGTTCGAAATACTGATATACTTTAAATAAGAACCAAATACCTCTAGGTAATCGAAGGCACAAGTCCTCGACTCTTCCAAGCGGAACGAAGTGAATGACAGATGGATTGTCTCCCCTGCAGGCTGTTGTATCTTCCACACGCAGTCCATCGCGTGCTTGTACTTGTTGGTATCGGGGTCCTTCGGAGCTGTGACGTCTCCGCTCGGAGCTGTCAGAACGCCTCCGCAGCCGGGGATACCTGGTGGCAAGACAAGCAACTACTCAGGGCTAGCAACTAACTACGCAGTCCATCGCGTGCTTGTACTTGTTGGTGTCAGGGTCCTTCGGAGCTATGACGTCTCAGCTCGGAGCTGTCAGAACGCCTCCGCAGCCGGGGATACCTGGTGGGAAGACAAGCAACTACTCAGGGCAACTGGCAACTAACTACGTCATTTCTTACACTCTACGGCTAGTCAAGAGTTGTCTACTTATTTACTCTAGTAAGTTGACAGATCGATTCCATTTAATAATAAAAAAAAAATCATATAAAATGGGCTCTTGACTCTTTCAACTATTTCAAATAAGACCTACATAATATAATTGATCACATTTTCAAACCGGTGTAAGAGTTTGTAGGTTCTGTATATTTCACAAATCATATATTAATTGTACACGATCTATGTGAATTGGTATTACATTATGTAGGAAATGATTAAGACTGATTGTTTAAGCTATGCCTACATAATTGCAACTGATGTTAAAACAATGTTGGGATGATGAGATGAAGGTATTTTGGGTAATGGAAAGGATAGTGGGAAGGAAGTGGACGTGGCCTATATTATGGGAACGATCTCGGCATTAGCCTAGACTACAGAGGGAAACCACGAAAAAACCCTGTAAAGATGGTCGGCGGCGGGGATCGAAACGGGTCCGAAAACCTCTCGCCTCCCGGATCACATGGAGGGAGTGCGTTACCCACTACGCTGCATGTGCCGGTACTTAAGTGTTTGTACCTTCGATAACGGAGTAAGCTATCTGGAAGCCCATATCGGAGCCCGTAGCGTCGGAGTGGAAGTGTACGACGGCCGAGTTGCCGGGCATGACCAGCGGAGCCGGCTGCGACGAGTTACAGTACTTGGCTGTCACCGGATCCGTTCGGAGAGCTCCGTCGTGGAACTGAAACCATTGCCAACGCGATATATTACAACCGTGGCTCCATAACACTTTGTTAACGTTATCGTACCTCGGCCTCCTGAATAACCATTCAATCAACTAGATATAAGACTGTAAGTTTTTTTCATCAACATCGAAAAATTGACATATAGCAAGTTTAGGATTGTTTGAATGGTGCAGCAGAAGGGCGATCTTACCACCCCAAACAGAAATAGTTGGATACAATAATTATAGCCCATTCAACACATTGATTTTTTTTTCCTTTTAATAACAACGAAACATTATACAAAATCATTGTTTCCCAATTAAGACTAAGGTTGAAAAATGGGATCGTTTGGACGGGACACCACAAGGGCGATCTTACCACCCCATTTTAATTACTTAAAAACAATTAACTGCGACACAAAAAAAATTCAAGTGATAAGTTGAAGAAAAAATATATATCGTCGGCTTGGAAGTGAAAGTGTTTGGTCCATTTTTTGAAAAAATGAGTATTTTACATGGAAAAATCAAGAAAAAAATCTTCTTTCAAAGGAGAATGTTTCCAAGTCCAGGGTGTGTTCAGAAATTCAATTATTTAGATTATTCATTTAACAATAAGTCACTAAGTCCACCAAGGCACACAACTCAGAACTGAAACTGTCCAAGTCCACTGTCTCACAATGCTAATACCGTACTTCTAAAAGCTGAAAGTGCTTAAGTCCAATAATGGGATGCATGTTTAGTATGTTCTCTGTGGAGAGAGTAATTACCATTATTACCAGGATTAAACTTTGTATATTAACAAATACACATTAAGAACATAATAATAAGTATTTTATAACATTAAAACAACTGGAATGTGACAAAATTGATGCGATTAATTTTTTGAGGTTAAGGCTGTCAATTTCTACAATGCCATTACCTAGCTCAAGCGTTGCAAAAGTTTTGCAGCATCTGAAATCGAGAATACATAACACGATGATGATGGTTCCGATCATTTTTCTGATTTCAGGTTATTCATAATAGTAGTAAATGAATGATAAATGGAAGTGGAACATGAATGACATTACGGAAAATATAATTATTAATATTCAAATTGTATGTGAGTTAATGTTTCATATAAAACTGAAAATGCTTAAGTCCACATTTTGAGACATTTCATCAAAAGAGAAAGTCACACCAACAATCAAAGTGTTCTAAGATCATTTTGGTCATTATTTCAGTGATTATCAACGTTTATATGTGTAGTTTACATATAAATGCAGGAAACAAATTCGTATTTTGGAATAATTGTGTTTCCTTCATTTTTTTCCCATAACAGCAATCTTGAATTTGCTCTAGCTCATTTCGATCTTTTTGGACTTGAACACTTTCACCTCCAAGCCGACGATATATTTCACAGTATTGACTCGCATGCGTTCTTCATTTTCAATCTCTTCGATGACAACATTCATCTTAATAAGTTTGTTATTGTTTCTCACCGCCAGATAATCTTGGTTGCAGTCGTCACCGCCGTTGAGCATGAGCGTGACGAAGTGGAACTGCAGTCGCTTGTAGCTTGGAGCGTTTATCGTCCAATAGCAGTCTCTGTTGGGCGGGTACTTGCCCGGAGAGCCCGGAGAGCTGAGAGACCCATGGCTAGTTGTCGTGATGGTGCTACCACAAACTTGATCAAACAAAAACATGTTCAATTTCTTGGCAATCGTAACTTGACATCAGTGTTGGATAATGAACTTTTAAAATGAACGTGTTCGCGCGAACGCGTCCGCATTTTCTGGACAATTCACAGTACAAATTTAACTGCTCGGTTACAAATTGGCGCTATTAAAAGGTGGAGGTTACAGGCGGAGGAAGATTTCCCCTCACGCCTGCGTACAGCTTTACCGAAATATCAAGCTATACTGCATTAATATTCAAACAGTTTTTTATTCGAACGCTTTTTTTTCAGAACACTTTTTTTTTCGAACAGTTAATAGCATCCCACTTGACTTTTAAGAAGTTACTTCAGAAAATAAACTTCCCACCACTGGACGTAAGTAATGCGTTGTACCTGGCAAGACCGCGTACCAGTCCAGCTCGAAGCCGGAGTGACTGATCGACGAATCCGACCGGAACCAGATGTACAGCGAGTTGCCTGTCGACAGGATCTTGCCGTTGTTCGGAGCGATCCGGCCGCAGAACTTGCCGAATCCGATCGACGGGTCGGCTGCCGTCCTGCCATCGTGGATCTAACAAACAACAGAGACAATATAACGGAGACCATGAAACGGAGACCATGAATAATGTACTGGAGCATAGCTAGCTAATTAAGTATTTATCTAAATGTTCATCTCTGTGTTCCACCATGAGTAGGTCTATCTACTTGTGTTTGATTAGAAATGACAAACCTGCATAAAATCATTAGAACAATCCGTCGACGATTCCAAATGAAAGTTCTTAAACGTGACGTTCACGACGTAACTCGAGTTGACTTGAATCCTCCAAGCGCAGCTAAGATTATCTCCGTACTGCATCCCTAACGACGGAAACTTGATCGTTCCGTTCTGCGCCTTGAGGGCGCCACCGCACGCCATCTTGTTGTCGGCGCAGGTGGCACCCGAGAAGCCGGCGGCGCACGAGCAGCGGTACGCGCCAAACACGTCCGTGCAAGTAGCGCCGTTCAGGCACGGGGACGAAGCGCAGCCGTTCACAATTTCCGTACAAAACGTACCTTGAAAAGTGGTTCGATAAATTAGAATGCTGACAAAAAGTAGGATTGCTATTAAATATGCGAATTGATCGATATTGATCAAACGTTGCTCGATAGATAGGCCTACATTTTGACATTTTTACTCTTCAATCGATATCGAATAGAATGTTCAAAAAAATGCGTAATTGGAAGTGATCGAGTCATGACCATGTACTGTGGCTAGTTATGAATTTTTCGATTCATAAGCCTTAATAGGGGAACAATGATTTTGTATCAAGTTTCGATGTTATTAAAAAAAACAAGTTATGAATAGGCCTTAGGCTAGGTTCCCATGATGTTTTTTTCGTGTCCCGTCCGTCAAAACTTCGGCCGATGTCAACGTTCAACCAATCACCCGCAAGAAAAAGCAACGGTGGGAGGCAACGATTCTTCCCCGTCCAAGTAGAGCCAATTTCAACTTTTGACGTCGGCCGGCACGGGATGATTTATGGAAGTCGTGTTAAGTACCAACAATTGAATGTAGGATCGCATCGTCGCATTTCCGTTTTGTTTCGATATTACTGTTTTATAATCGCGCGTAAAATCACATGCTGTTTTGTATTTTGAGGTTGAACACAATTATTTATTTTTAATGGTGAGTTTCTATCCCGGAATGTTCGTCGAGGCGATTAGATAATTTGCCTACCTGAGACAGCGTCTTGTTAGACCCTTTAATTCCGATGGTTGTCTTCAAAAAGTTCAAGTTTTTGCCGATAGAACGCATTAGCTCACGTGACGGGAAAAAACGGTATGGGAACACGATCTATTTTACACCAACGATGCCGTCCGATATTTTGACGGACGTCACGTGGAAAAATCGTCATAGGAACCTAGCTTTAACGCTATAGGCGGATCGAGCTCCTTCCACTACCGTGTACATGAACTGAGGCTGCCTGTCGCAAGGGTACTGGTACAATTCTTCACGGCATTCCCAGTCTCCAGAGGGTGAAACGTTTCAAGCAGGATGATTTTACAGATAATTATAATGATAAAAAGCTTGAACAGTCCAAGATACAAAATTGCGAATACGTCATAAGTACAGGAAAAATTTTCTCAAAATGCTAATGAGTAAAATTTTATAATAACAAAGGTGGAAATATCACTTGTAAGTAATAGTAACACTCGATATTTTTGCCATTGATTTTCACGTCCCAGAGTACCGCTACCTGAAAATAATATATAACACATTGCACAGCTATGGAATAACCTAAAACGCTGTTGTCTACCCATCTGATAATAGCTACTACCCAAATATTAAATGAAGAAAACGACAAAAAGTCAACTTACCCGTGAATCCTGCAGGACATAAACACCTGAACGTATTTCCCGTTTGAATACACGAGCCACGTCGACAAGGATTACTCAAGCAGGAGTTCCGTACGCTTTCTCCGGAATACGGCACGCATCCCAGCGGACCGATCCCGGAACCCGTGTATCCCGCCCGACATGTACATGACACGTACGTGCTGCTGATTGCTGGAAAAAGGATATCATTATATCAGTAAATAATATCAGTATGCTTTGAAAATAATACTAATAATGACAAATTGAGAATATAACCAAGGAAAATAAATGAAAGTTGAAATATTTGAGGTTTGTACAAAGAAAAAAAAAAATAGTGAACAAAATTTATATTACAAAAAGAGCAGTTTTAATATATATATATATATATATATATATATATATATATATTGGCTTTAACAACGCACTGTTATGATAGCGCAGATCTAATGGCGTTGGATGAATGGTTAATGAGATGATGGGATGATGAGATGAAGGTTCATGGGTAAGGGAAGGATAGTGGGAAGGAAGCAGTCATGGCCGACTTATTTTAGGAACCATCCCGGATCAGCCTAGACTACAGAGGAAAACCATGAAAAACCCCTGCAAAGATGGTCAGCGGCGGGGATCGAACTGGGTTCGAATTCCCCTCCTCCCGGATCACATGAAGCGAGCGCTTTGACCACTGCGCTACATGTGCCGGTGAACTGTTTTAATAAAAATTGAATAAATTTAATTTCCATCACATTGAACAGTTGAAACGCTTGAACGCTACCTGCATTATCCTGACACGTAGCAAAAACGTGACATCCCCCATTGTTTGTGCTGCACGCTCCGCCCGCGTAGTTACATGTCAGTCCGTTGCCTTGGTAACCGGGCGGGCAAGAGCCGCAGACGCGCGAGCCGTGCGTGTTGATGCACTGGACGAGCGGAGAACAGCCTCCGTTGTTCAGCTGGCACTCGTCCAAGTCCGAGCAGTAGTAGCCGTTGCCAGTGAAGCCTGCACGCAACCACGGAATAGACACGATGTAGTGATACCAACGTATGTTATCACAATGTGAAGAAGGTGTACCGACTCGCATCGTTTAAATGAAGTATATCTGGGATCAGAATCTGAATCCATGGTCCCATTTGCCTGTAGCGAACTATCGCATTTATAACAAACTCTATAAAAACAACAATGCGCAACAATGTTATACACGGCTCAGTAGAATTATTATGCTAGCAGTGGCATTTGTTATTCACAAAAATTATAGATTTCATACGTTCAACAATGTCACCGCCACATCTAGTTCACAAGGCCGATAAGTTGATGTAAGCCAAGCTATATACCTAATAATAATAATAATAATAATAATAATAAAAATCTTTATTCAAAGATCAATATACACAGGTACCGTATAGAATGTGTCACATATAAAATATCAAATAAATGACAATATAAATATGATTTCTTCCTTCTTCCCACTTGGTCATCGCTTGAACGCCATCGTGACGTAATTGCCCCCCCCCCCCCCCCCCCCCCCCGACGTTCCTTCTCCATAGGGCAAAGAGTTCCGACCAGGGTAATTTCACAGATATGAATGATCATTAAATTTCAATAGTGCAACTACATCATGACAAATTCATCATAAGATTCCGATAATATTTGTAGCAAATGCTAATGTCTCATATTTTATAATGCAAAGTTGGAAAGATCACTCGTAAGTATCCGTAACACTCGATGATTACTCACCCGCGGGACACCCGGAACAAAAGAACGAGCCGTCGACGTTGATACATTCCGAACGGGGGTTCTGAGAACACGGGTAGACCTTGCTAGCGCACTCGTCAACATCTTTCGTGCACGCCTTACTGCCGCCATCTGTTGTCCATCCCTGGAACCACAAACACCATCTGAATATCGTATGTAATATGATACGAATGTAGATATGTAGTGTAATCGTATGTAGTAACATTAACGCTAATGAGAAAATGAATATGTTATTATTAATTTGTTATTATTACCATTATTATTTATATGATTATAATGATTATTATAATATTACATGGAGAACGTTGGTCTAGATTACATAGAACATGGAAACTAGTATTCTCATTGTTTCCTTTTTTTTTTGGCTCACATTTGCAGCAATAACTTTCCGTTTACTACGTTTACTGTGAGAAGTCCATATGCTGTCACCAATGTTGAGGTAAGACAAGAGTCACAAAATGAGCATGATTTTTTTATTTTTTTTATATATTGGGTTCAACGACGCACTGTTATGATAGCGCAGATCTAAATGATCGCAGATGATTAATAAGATGATGGGATGATGAGATGAAGGTTTCTTCGGTAATGGGAATGATATTGTGAAGGAAGTGGTCGTGGCCTATATTGTGGAAACCATCCCCGCATTAGCCTGACTATAGAGGGAAACCACGAAAAACCCCTTTAATGATGAATGGCGGCGGGGATCGAACTGGGTCCAGAACCCTTCACCTCCCGGATCACACGAAGCGAGCGCGTTAACCACTGCGCTGTGCCACCGTTCAGTGTTTACATTGAAGAACATACTGATTTTTATTTAAATAATTATTAGTTAAATAATTATTAATTATAGTAAGAGTGAAAATCCGAAAGTGACCTATTCCAACGTTCCACCTTGAGTGTTCGCTTACGAGTCTCCTACCTGATCGCATATGCAGGTGTAACCGCTGGCTGTTGATTGGCTGACGCAGATTCCGTGGCCGCACAAGTCTCGGGACGAAGCCTTCGAACAGTCGTTGGAACGTTGCGTGCAGTGGACACCGAACCAACCTTCCGAGCACGTACATCTGACGGAGAATTAGAGTTGAGTAAAGAGAAGATTGTACGATGGAACCTATTTGGTACATTACGCAGAAATCAGGACAAAAAACGTATCAAAGTGAAAATAATTCTAAAGGACATCACAGATCTTGAAATATACATTTTGATGAAAAATGACAATATTTATTTCTTCAATTTTAGAGAAAACTAGAAATCTTAATCTCAATTTCAGAAATTAAAATTAATTTTTGTGTACTCTAGAGATCACGAGTCATGACGTAGGCATTACCGATTACGCATTGAAATGGAACATAATCGAGTAATGTCTACGTCACGACTAAGAAACAAAGCTGGGACCTACCGAATAAATTGATTCTAGTTTCTAAAATTATTTGATGATTTCTAGTTTCCTCTGAAATTGGAGAAAGAAATTTTGTCAGTATTTGTTAAAATCTAGTTTCAGGATTGTAATGTTCTTTAAAGGAACTTCTGGACATGAGAGAGCATATAGCTGTGTTCAGAAAAAAATACTTACCAAGGTAGTGAATGTACCATTTCTCATATTAAATACCGTACTTCGCGGCTACTTGTCTGAAACGGAAACATCTACAGAACGTTCCTTGTCAGCGTGAAAAGTCCCGTTAACTTACTGGTACGTCCCCGGCTTGTTGATGCACGTCGCTCCGTTCTGACAGCCGAGATCCGTGCCGATGAAGTGATGACACTCGTTTACGTCTTGGTCGCACGTCAGTCCCTGACGAAAACAAACGCTCGTGAAACATATTGAACTTCGGTAAACAAATATGGACATGAGTAGACCCATGAAAATTTTCCGTAAGCTATAAGCGCGATGTAATTAGAAGTCATCTAAAACCATAATTTCTTGTGTTATCTTTATGTTTTGTGATGTTCAAGGTCCAGTTCTTTCCTGCAATTTCGAGCATTATATGCCTTTTACTAAGATAAATCGACACTTACCCAAAATAAGCGCCATTTGTAAGAAATTTAAAATACCGTAATTTAAAAAAAAAGTTATTCACGACTACATTGAAGAAATATTTATTGGACAAATATTTTTACTCAAACTCTAATTCCATTTAATCAAGAGAAGAAGAAATATGTGCGCAATTTTCAATCTATATTAGGCCTATATTGTGATTAATAATTTTTCCAATTTCATACTTATATATAGCTACAGTATTCGAAATCCTATTCAGAGTAGAACTAGAACGAAAATAATGAAATAGAACAGCCAAAACGTAGTCTTTCTTACAGTCCAATTGGGCGGACATCGACAGAAGAACGCGTTGTAATTGTCTTCGCACGTTCCGCCGTTCTTGCACGGATTGCTATTGCACTCGTTCATCGTGAGAAGCGAACGCAGCTCGCGGACTTGGCGTTCCAGTGTGAACACTCGTCGTACGGTCGACGTTATTCGATTCCGTAACGCCAGGTTATTACCCTGTGGATATTCAAGCATGTACGACTATTTATCTCTGAATTAGTGAATTACATTCAATTCATATTATTTCCTTTTTTTTTAATGACGACAGCGTGGAGATTCCATCATCTGTTTGATAACTACATAAACGCAGTTTGTGTTACAAGTTGAGCGAGATATTTATATGAATTCAATAGAAATCTAAGCACCTTGGTTTGACATCTAAATTTACAAAAAAAAAATTTAAATATGAATTTCATTGTTGTCTTTACAATATCTCGATTCCCAGTTTTTTGTATACAAATTTTCTTCACTCTTTTTGCTGAAAGAAGTTGTTTGAAAATGTTTCAATTTTGAGATTTTACTCAATTTGATCAGTGGTCATTTGGTAGTTTTTGTTTATATTGGGTTTAACAATGCACTGTTATGATAGCGCAGATCTAATGGCATCAAAACTTGGTAGTTTTTTACATAAATTAGCTTGCTCATTTTGGAGAAAAACTACAATCTCGGTGAGATGACCCTTACGTTCGATCCTTTGCCCGGGCGTCTCCCGCCGCCAATTCCAGTCCCATTGTTGACCCCTTCCTCCACCATTGCCAACCTCCGCTTCATTCCCGTAGGACCCTCCATTGCCGACGACAGTCCCTGGACCGTTTGCTCCAGACTAGCCAAACGAGTCACACGCAATCGCTCGACAACTTCTGACGCATTGCGAGCCTGGAAAAACACGACAAAGTATTAAAATTTGAGTGGAAAATACTTTGTCAACACTTTATCAAAGTTTTCTATATTATTTGAAACTGTCGATTCTATTATTGTATTTTTCTTCAATCTGTGATATTCTTTACTAATTTCCACAATACGGTACCCAAGTGGTTAGCAACAATTATCTAAACTTGTGTGACTAAATTGAAATATGAAAAATTATTGAATAAAATTCGTATTCACTGTAAGATGGTACGTTGAATTATCTTTTCAACACCAAATCTAAATGAACTTATCTTCTGAAGCTTGCTTTTTCTAAAAAATAGAATATTAAAATAATGTTTAAATTGGGAAAATTAGGAATTAGCCCATCAATTTAAATATCAATATCTTCTATTAAAACTATAGATCTCCAATATTTCAGGAAATTTGTCTCCTCTGTCTCAGACTCGATTATCTCACACTCTCCGTCCCCCCACCCCCACTCTCTCATCACCCCTGCTCCTAAACCGCACCATCTTTGCAATCAGCACGAGGTTCTCCCCGTTGATGTTAACGCAGCCGGCTCCGGAAGTCTCGAACGAGATGTTTCGTCCGTTTCCTGCGTTCAACACCAGATGGCCGTCTCTCGTAATCAGACTCGGCCTGATGGAGCAGAAATAGTACCACATGTAGCCAGCAGATGGGTCTCATGATAGAGAATGATCAGAGTTGATATTTTTAGGTCAAAATATTTCAATTGTGTTAAGGTAATGGTGTCTAATGTTAATATTTACTATAGTAATGATGGTACATATTTTATTTAGATATATTCATATTTATTTTGTATATTCTTATCACATGTTTAGATATATTGAATTATTTGGATAATTGAAACTTTTATAATGTGTCATCTATATATTGTTATTGTTATGTACAATGTAAACTAGTAAAAATGCTAAACTAATAAAATTCTATTCATATACAGGTAGTAATAGATAAAAGTTTTCAAAATAAATAGTGTAATAATATTTCAGATTGGTATTATATATGTATAGTATTATATAAGGGGAATAATGATTTTTTATCAAGTTTTGATGTTAATGAAAAAAAAATATACATGGACGTAAGTGGCGTGCCAGAATCAAGCGCTTTGCTAGCGCTAGGTTGGCCCAGCATACGCACGGCTAGATCAGCTAGCTTGCAATTCTGAAACGACCACGAGCATCTTTTGCAACTAGCTGTCAAAGTCATGGCGGAAGATCGAATCGTATTGGGAGCTGCAGCAATTGTATTAAATGCAGGCATTTCTTCTGAATCCTCCTCCAGTGGATCAGAAGAGGATTACGAAGTTTTCACTATTTGCCAATAGAATTGAATATTTTCAATAACTTTTTAGTCATCTCCTATAACCGCAACGTTGAATTTGTTCCTACAATTATTTACTCATTATATTGAAATATTTAAACTCCCCATTATTTAATTGTTCTGCAGTACTTTCTCCACAGTTATTGTCATTATTTCATTATCATACTCAATCTGCAGCTCGACCATATCAAGCGACCCCATGATCTTTGAATTGGCGCTCAAAATTATGGCTGATCTAGCAAGTTAGCAACCTTTTTCACCGCTAGATGAGCTATGTCAGCGGACTTAGCAGGCTAGATTCTGGAACGATTTGCTAGATTCTAGCGGAATTAGCCGCTAGAAATTGGAACGCCATTTCGACAATGCTAATCTAGCGCTAGCTAAGCGCCTAATTCTGGAATGCGACTAAAGTACATGAAGTTCCCAAAAAAAGAACATAATTTTTTTTAATTATTCATTTTCAAAATCGTCCCATTATCCAACATCACCTGTTCCGTTTTCAAAAATTAAACCTTAGAGTAAATATCAAATAACTACAACAAAGCATACTTACTGGTTTTTCGACACCGTTAGAGCTGGTTTAACCCCACGATCTTTGAGAATAAAAAAATTCACAAATATAAAAACTAGCGTTGAACTATATTTAATTCTCCCCATCATCACACTCTGATGGCAAAGACTAATCTGAATGTTATATCTTAAAACTGTGGGAGTTTTTAAAAGCAGTTCTATTTGATATCAGTGTTGCCACCCCCAGATCAAGTGACAAGTCTAGCTAGCTGATGAATGGTACCAACTGTAACATGATACTCCCAATGGGAATTGTAGGTGATTAAGATTCTGAATGTACGGGCTTTACGAAAACATTGAACACTAATACAGCATGTTTCAACTTTTAATATCATGCATTCTGATTATTATTAATAGTCAAGAGAACAAAAATGGAAATTTAAATTTGTTTACCGGTAAGTTAATCGAGTGAGTGTGCATCATATGATATTTTGAAAAACCGATCAAAATTAATAGAATAGACTACCGTAACTAGTTATAGCAATGAAAAATCAAGTGGGGCCCACGGTATTTGAATGCAGACTTATAATTGTGATACACACATTAAACTACATTCAATTCGAAAATCAATCGACCTAAAAATACTCGTTTTGAATGACGTAAGTTTGAATTGTCGAAAAATTTAACGAGTTCATAGGTTGAGGCTTGATAGGGATCAGAACTATTGTTTGGATTACAACAAAATTTGGATTATCAGTTCGAAACTTTGTACTATAAATAATGAGGATATACTTATGATAAAGCTTGTCTAAATAGTAGCCTAAAAAATTAAATATTGATCTAGTTGATAGTTACCTTGTTAAAATCATGATTCAAATGCTATATTGATAGTATAGAAAAGGCCTACAGTTCTCCACTAATGCTCTAATTATTATTCTTTATCATTTTATACATTTTATAACTTTATTTAATAAATTTAATTCAATTCATATTCTTATATCTTCGTTACATCCACCTGGATGCACTACATTTTCTTCGCAGTTCTCTTTTCGTCGAGTTCATTCTAGTCTCTTACAGTCCTCTGAATTAATTAATTTCTTCCCACATCCCCTCTTTCTCCCCACCTGTATGCACCCTCTCGTCTGCGCAATAAGATCAACTGAATTACGGTATTGTTCGAAAAACTATTTGAAAAAAAAAAGAAAAATACTAAAACATAGCTGATTGAGAAAATGAATGACACAAAAACATAAGGATTATAAGATGCAAAATACAGTACTAAATAGAAAATGAATAAAAACATATTGCATTTTAATTTGTTTTTAATATTGAAAAAACTTTCATTATACACATGAAAAGAGCACATTTGTGATATACCAGGCATAACCGGCATCTAAAAAGAAGAGAATTTACGACCACAAGAGTTCAACAAATACTCTCGGTGATCAGAAGTCACAATTCATCAACTAAAATACCGTTCTACCGCTGCAACAATATGGCAGTTGGCAAACCGTATCAATAATATATACAAATACTAGTACCGGTATTAAAAGAAAAACGGGAATCTAAAACAATCGAACATCAACAATATGCAATATACAAGCATAGAAGTTTGAACAATCGGCATCATTATGATACAATTACTGATCGCAACAATAGTTCAAACATCAGATCTAGGCCTACTCTTTTTTTAAAACATAACCTAAAAAGAAATACAAAAACAAATTGCCTATACGTATTAAATATACAAACAATTGGGAAAAATTGATTTGAACACTTCCATGTAACGTTACATGGAAGTTTCAAGGACAAGGAATGGAGATGGACGAAAGGTTAGTTGAGTGAAGTCGTCACCAGGTAGGGTTACCGAAGCGAGTGGTTACCGAGGGAATGGAAATGGACGATAGGTTAGTTTCGAGGACGTGGAACGGAGATGGACGATAGGTTAGTTGAGTGAAGTCGTCACCAGGTAGGGTTACCGAAGCGTTGGAGCGTTTTGTCTTGCGTGACGAGATCCAGTTGAACTTTCTTGCGCATGTAGAAGATGGCGCAATCGCGGCTGAAAGAACAACAAAACAGTGTCATGATTAATATAAAATGCTGATGCTGATAAAACGCACCGTTATTTATCATTCAGAGGCTCGTCAATTTGACACGTGTAAGGAGGGAAAGCCTAGAATAAGGTTCTGAAATAACAGCTGAATGCATTCTATTATTTTTTGTATTCTTTTAGAGTATTCTACCAATGAAAAATCAACACTAATACCTCAATTTATCTCCTCGATATTCGGTACAAGTCCTATGTCAACGTGACATAATGCTGTCGAGACATTAAATACAAAACGTATAAGAACACGTATATACGTTCACAGCCTCGGTCTATTTATCAAGCGAAACCAGCAGCTTACCTCGTGCACAGCACCTCTTCGTGCAGCGATCCCTGGCACGTCTGGCACTGCGTCCACAGCCGACAGAAGCGCTCCTCCAGCTGTTGTTGTTTCTCCAGCTGCTGTTGGTACACCTTGACCTCGTCCTGCTTGCAGTGCTTGCACAGCGGCGTGGAACTGTCGGGCAGCACCGCCTTGCAGCCTGAACGGGAAACAAGATGTCACGCGGTCAATTAACAACGGGCTAGTTTAGGTATTAATCTAACCTTTGAATGGAGAAACTTATACAATGAGTAGTGTACATACACTTCTTGAGTACGTACACTACTTAGCTAGTAAAATATATCAATGAATGAAAATTACAATTGTACATACCAGTACTCACTTTCAATAATAAACTTCTCTTATATAAAATGTTAATCAGACTTATACTGACGTACAATTTGTAAAGTACATTGCAGCATTATGCACAACTCATGAGTACGAGAATTCTAAACAATTATCAATATCGAAAACAATATATTTCTTCATCCGTAATATTCATCCTCCCGTAATTCAGACTCGATCTGATATCAACCCGACGCAGAATAAACCAGTCGTCGACGAGCCGTAAAGTAAGTTTTGTCTCACCCAAACAGGTCTCCTTGCGCTGGGTGAACGCTGACAACGCTCCGACCCTGGACGTGACCATGGTCTTGGTGCGCGTGTGATCGCCCTTGAGCAGCAGGGACTCGACCTTGTCGCCGAGGATCGGCTCGAAGATCCGGAGCAACGGCTGGGCCAGCTGGTTCTCCAGGTAGTACGTCGAGTCGATCGGGATGTTGTTCTCGAGCACGTAGATAGGATCCTGAAAGCAGACCGTAGATTATATACTTGAAATTATTGTGGTTCATTGGTCCATTAGATCACAGTATGTATATATAAAAATACATTTTTATAGGATATTTGATATTGGACACATAAATTTTCAAGTACCATATATAAAGTATGAACTCCATTTCACAAGGTAATGATTGAAGGTGAAATGACATTTACAAAACCCACGTCTTACGTGGCTCTCGAACCCATCCCGTCTGTCTTCAGAATTAGAAACAGTGCCTCGACCAACGGACGGCTAGCTCGTATCGGCAGCGAATCGTTCTAACGACGGCTGAGCGAATCCGATCGCCTCGTCGGGAAAGAGTCACTAAAACAAAACGTCGATCGTACCTCAGCCTTCAAGTACGCCGGCGTGTTCTTGGCGGCGGCGATGATGATGTACGGCACGCGGTCTCCGATCTTGGGGGCCGTGCCTGCGTCTCTCTTCTTCATCTTGGCGGCCAGCTCGACGTGCGCTTGCTTGTTAGCGTACGTGACCTTGGTCAGCTCCTTGGTGACCACCAGCTGCGAGATGTCCACGCGGTTGCATAGTAGGTCGGAGATCACCTGCTTGGCGTACTCTAGCGCACCCGTGGGATCTCTACAACACCACACACAAGATACTGACATTGTTTTTCTTATTTATATCTTCCATGAGTGGCCACTGTACATTTGTTTGTACATGTTAACAATATGATGAAAATTGAATATTTTTTTAAATTTTTTGAAAAAAAAAAACTTTTTTGGGCAAGACTTATTCAATGTCAGAATTGTGTAATGTATCAACTTTTTCAATTTTAAACCACAAACATAATAAGATTAAATAATATAGGCCTGGAAAGAGCTTTATTTCAGTAAAAAAATCGAGTGGGTCAAGAGATAAAATTGGGGGATGAAAGGAAGCGGACTTGAATCGGTATTTTTGGGTCACCTGTAATTGAAAACTATTAGAGCTAGAGGGAAAATAAAAAATACGCATGTTCTCTTTTTTTTACTAAACAACACCTGTACAAAATTCCAACCATATCCAAGACGGACATAAAAATGGGTTACTTGATTTGAAATGGAATGACCCGTAAGTGTTACGCGACAATGTCAGCGTTGTGTGCCCTTACCTGTCGATGAGCAGTTTCTGCAGACAGGTGTTCATGACGTTGACGACCAGCTGACAGTTGTCGCGTCGCACCGTCTCGATGCCCTTGCAGTCCATCTTGTCGTACTTGTCGGGACGCGTCCAGTACAGACCTGCGTACCTGCAGGACATTACCACACGAATCAGGCGGGATCGACATGTATCCAGCTTACCTCGTGGTTTCACTTGGATGTTAATCTTGTACTATTATTGTCCTCCTTATTGTCCTTTGTATTGTCCTTGAACCTACCAATCATTGCTCTACCTATAAAGTACAAGATGTACCAAGCTTACATGGTGGTTTCACTCGGCTGTTAATCTTGTTCTATTTCATAAGTACTGTCCTTGAACCCACCGATCACTGCTCTACCTATAGTGAACGATAGGAAACTATGCGTCATGTATGCCTTCTATATATTTAAGATATTGGCATTCCAGGTGACTGTTGCTACAGCTGAGCCGACGTAAATATAGTTTTGTAAACGAAGTCAGTTCCTTGTATCACTACTAGGTGACACTCAGTTAGCAGGTTCAGAGATGTGGTAGGTAAATAGGCACATATTTTAAACATTGGTGGCATTGGTGGGATGGGAAGTCAAGCTACTCTTAAGGGACCGGCAAACCAATGCAACCCTCAATACATCTTGGTCAGGATCGCCCTTGCTTCGAGTAAACGTCACGGGTGAATGATATTCACTATAACTCGTGTGTTAAGCGGTACTCGAACCTACGTCCGACCCGTATTTCACGTTTTCGGTACTGCGATTTCGCAGTTCCGTGTTTTCCTGTTTGCCAAACTTTGCGTACCGCTTCTTGTTGATCAACAGGTACGGGAAGTAGACCTTCTCGAACTCGAGCTTGATCGGCTTGACGAACTTGGTGCTGACGTACTCGGCCGCCTCCCGTCCCATCGCCATCACCTCGTCCAGCGACTTCGCCCCGAACTTGATCATCACCGAGTCTGTGTCTCCGTAAATCACCTGGCGGCAAAACAACAAACTACAGCAAACCCTTAATAATTCAAACTCAATTCATTCGAATTTTGCACTAATTCGAACTAGAGAAATGACCCCTGTTGTTGGTATGGGGATATTATTGTTAATTCATTTTGATAATCAGAATTTTTATCACTGTGAAACCTTTATGCATTGTTTTCCTGCTTGTATCATTCACTTTTTCTCACCCTACTCCCAAATAATCAATGTTAAATTTTTCTGGATGGACGATTTTCCTGTATGTAGGCCTATAGTATGGTTTTCCTGGTCCCTTGAAAAACAATGGATAGAGGTTTTACTGTATTTCGAATTGCAAACTGATAATTAGTCAGACTCTGAACTACTGTTTTATTATTGTTTCGTATTCATTTTATTTGAATGTATATGTTACTAATTCAAATACTATGACTGTCGAATCGACGTTCCGTTCACATTTGAAATATGAATATGTACGTTATACTGCTCCACGTCTTACCATCGCATCGTGTTCGTAGCCGTTGGCGACACTGTACCGCTGCTCCACTTCCTGCTTCGTCTGCTCGATCATCGTACGCCCGTACGCGGTCACACTCTGCCAACGAACAAACAAATATACTGTTACTATTCCTATTCCCACGGTCACCATTCCATGTCATTAATATCATTTACACTGGGTTTAACGACGCATTGTACCAATAACTAAGATCTATTGGAATCGCCTCGCATGCACGAAGAATGAGATGATGGTTTCTTAGATCATGGGAAGGACAGTTTTATTGATTTGTCCTCTAGGACTTGCCCCCTTTTCCGAGTTGTGACGTAGGCATTACCCGATTCTTTGTTTCTATGTTATTATTTCAAATACCATGACTGTCGAATCGACTTTCCATTCACACTTGAAAATTATTTGATACATATGTACTGTTGCTTGTCTTACCATCGCATCTTATTTGTTTCGATGCAGAATAGGGTAATACCCGAGTCTCAGAGTCTCTGGAGGACAAATTAATCAATTATAATTTCTGAAATTGATATTTTGATTTCTAGTTTCCTCTCAAATTGGGGAAAAAATCGGGTAATTATTCAATCAAATTTATCCGCAGGATTGTAATGACCTCCAAACGTAAACGGGAGACGACGAGTGCGCACTCACCCCGGATATCTCCAGGCACGGCAGTTTGCCGACCTGCGCTCCCGTGAAGCCGTACACCGAGTTAGCGCTGATCTTGAGCGCCAGCTGCCGGCCGTCGAGCACCTTCTGCCTGAACGGGTCCGTCTCGACCTTCAGCTCGTCCTTGGCCCGCTTACGGGCGGCCAGAAGGCTCTCCAGCACCTCGGGCAGCAGGCCCTTGCGCACCGCCGACGTCACGAAGAAGTTTCCGGCCGGAGTCTTCACGTACTGGTCGGGAGTCAGCCTGCACGCAACAACGCAACAAGTCTACTGTTATACTCCCTCCGTGACGGCACACGTTTCATCATGGGGTCTCCACTACTAGTGTTTCTGCTCATTAACATCGGTAAGCTCCTGTTCTTTCTTTCTCTTCACCCCATTCATATGGGCCTAGATTAAATATTTTGATTTTTTATGAGGGATTTTTTAAAAATATATAGGCCTATAGATAGGACTAGACCTATTATTTCCTTCATATACATTACTCTACATGTAGAGTGATGAAATCAAAGCTTGAATCAGAAGATTAATCAACAGATCAACTTCAAAATTGTACTTAAAATAGTTTACTAAAGATAAATTCAACCACGCCTATGCCATATTGAATATTTCAGAATACTTTCAAGTTCTGGATAAAAAGGTTCATTGAAATATTCAAAAGAATTGAGATTTTACAGGGTTTACATTTCTTGCTACGTAGTAACTTCTCTTCATATTCTATCTCTACAGCTACGTAACGCGGGATCGGTATTTACCCCAGTTTCTCCTTCATGCCGCCCTGCAGTAGCGTCGTGTAGCACAGATTGTGTGCCATCATGATGCTGGGGTACAGAGAGCTGAAATCGAGGGTCGCGATCGGGTCGCTGTAGTAGCCCTTGCGTGGCTCGATCACGGTCGCCCCCTCGAACTGTTCCTCCTGGACCCCGTGCGCATACGCTGGCATCAGGTAGCCCTGCTCCTTCGCCTGGAATACAGGAACACACATTCATACTTACGTACTGGTACACAATAAATATTGTACAGTGAAATCTCTGTCTATCGTTTCTCAAGGGATCATTGAAATAACCCATTCACGCAGGAAAAGATCCACCCAGGATTGTTCAAATAGAAGTACGGTGACACAAACTGAATGATATAAGCGGGAAAACAATGGATGCGGGAACGATGAACACTGTAATACATTGTCACAATTTAAAGATGAGGAGTTTTGAGTTGAGAAAAATTTTGATCTGATAAAGACTATCATAATATGATAAAGACCTAATCGTAACAAAGAATACTCAAGGATCATTGAGAATCTCATCTAGATCATAAAACATTTTTGTCTGTAGGTATTTCTTGAGGGTATTGATATATTGATTTGTTAAAATTTCCATCAATTAAATAGGAAGTTGAACGATCACTTACGACAGTACCAACGTACAGGAATGTGAGTTTCTACCGATGAACTCATTGTTGAATATGTTGATAATTCCAACTTTTATAATCCATGATTATTTGAATGGCGGAGGTTCATCGAATTTGGAATACAAAACACATTTGGTAGACTGAACAGCCGACTCGTCCCGGCACCCACCTTCCTCAACAGCTGCGACACGACCTTGATCTGCTGGCCCCTGGTGAGCAGGCTGCCCAGCGACACGCCCGTCACCCTCGCCATCTCCATGTAGTTGATGATGCACATCAACTTGTCGAGCAGACGCAGCGGCAAGTACGCGTCCTTGAGGCAGTAGACGGCCAGGCGGCGCCGCGTCTGCATGTTGCCGTTCTGAAGGTCGGAGATGATGCTGTGGTGGACGTCTTCCTTCTGCTCCTGAAGGAAGTGGTAGCTGACGGCGTTCAACGAGTACGAGCGGAGCTTGTAGTCCCGGACGAGAACCTGACAACGACAAATACAATCATTGATTTAAAGAATATATTTTGTGGTGGACAATCAATGTTTCCTGATTGAGGCTAAGGATGAGTTAATGAGAATATATTTTTGTGATGGATGATATGAGAGGTGGATGATAGATGATGATACATTGTAGGAGAAGCTAGTGATATGAAAAATAATGAGGTGGGTACAGGTTGGAGGAAAAACATAAGACAGAGCACAGAAATACACACACAAAATGGACTGGACATGAGTGCTGGGAGGTGGGTATTTTTGGAAATAAGGGCTTGATTTGTGCATTACAGTGAAACCTCGATGCATCGTTCTCGCTTCCATCCTTCATTTTTTCCAACCTTACCTCTATATAACCAACGCTAAATTTTCTCGCATAGATCGTTTCCCAGTTTCCTGCAACTGCATGGATATTTATTTACCAGGTTCCTTGGAAAATGATGCGTAGAGGTTTCACTGTATCAATTTCTGACGGATGTTATGAGAGATGAATGATAGATGATGATACAGAGTAAGAGAAACAAGTGAGATGAGAAAAAGGTGGATTCAGGTTCGAGGAAATACACGGAAAGAGAACGAAGTACCCAAAAAAGGTTTGGACATGAGTTCTGGGAGGTAGGTACCCCAAGAATCATAAACTCAAGTTTCCCACTACCTTTTCCATGGACTATGAAAGAAAGAAAAACTAGGCAAAAATCACAGAAACAATAATAAATAATAGACCAAAATTCCTGACATGTTTCGATAATCTCATTTTCATAATATCTTACTCTAGGCCCTATATTTTCATCTATCATATCAACGATGACAGATTGACATTCTTTAAAAATAGGAATTAATTACGGTAAAATTGAACGGGCTACATTAGAATGATGAAGAAAAAAAGTTAGTTAAGCTAGCAATGAGCCAATGACTATCATCTCATTGAATTCTGAAACTAGCGTATTACCGTGAGAAGGTCGAACGGGACGCGCCCCTCCATGTTGATGGTCTTGTTCTCGCGCCGCCCCATCTGCTTGCTCTGGAGCACCTGCTCCTTGATGACGGAGCGCGAGTCCCGGACGCGGCCGAGGAACGGCAGGTGGCGCACGTTCAGGTGCTTACCGCGGTTCAACAGGTACGGCAGGTCGAAGTTGTTGATGTTGTAGCCCGTGATGATGTCGGGGTCCACCTCACGCACAAACTCGCCCCATTTCTACGGACAAACGACGTGGTTTACTTCGATGTTCGGTCAGGTGGCACGAGGAGACTTCACCGAGTCTGCCTTTTTTTTTCAATGTTCCTCAACGACCCCACCAACAGCTAGGTTATACGGGGGTACGAATGAGCGGATGATGATGAAACGATGAAGTAATAGCATAAAGGCTTAAATAAAATTGGGTAAGAAGGGATAGAGAACCTAGCAGCTTACCGGAGTTCAAAGTACCGGTAGTAGGCCTACTTATGTGGACCACAGTTGATTAGAATCACAGAGTTATGAAGTCCATGAAAAACTCTATAGATGTTCTTTTGCAATATGGTATATTGAAATTGTAGATATTTGCTTAATTGTTTTCAATATAATGCTATTCGAGCTTAGCCATATTTAACATTGGTGAAAATTTTAAATTGAAGATATGAGCTGGATAGTAAAAAAGTCATTTGAAATAGTAGTGTCCAATTATTGAACGTGAGAAATCAAATGCAAGTTGAAAAAACCAAAATCTTGTTTTCGATCTAGATCAGCGTATGGTATTGATTCTCCTAGATGAAAGTCGTTGTATTTTTCTATAATTCATGTCCAGAGTTTAGCTCCTGTTTATATTTGCTACAACTATTTCACAAAATTATAATGAACGATAAATTTTGAAAATAACAATCTGAAAAAATACAAATAAATTCCATTCCTGCAACTCTATGGCTACATAGGCCTATCAACAATGGAAATAGAAGAAATAAAAAAATATTAAGATGATAATAAAATGATAGATAAAGGATAGGAATTTACCTCGAGCATCTGTGCCTCCACCTGATAGCTGAGCACCTGACAGCCGACGATAGGCGCGCAGGTGTCGAGGGTGAACACGTTGCGTATCATTGGCTCGCTGTTTCCCTGGCAGATCACCATGTTGGCTATCTGGATCACGGGATCGTGGTCCGCCTCCGGGAATATCCCCTTGCGACCGGCGCACTCTAACAATAACACGGATCACTTAGACACTTGTTGTAGAAATAAAGAGTTGGGAAAGAAAATTATAGGTTATGGGTAGACATGTAAAGATAGCAATTGCTATATAAGTGAGAAAATCTAAAAAAAAATTGATCGGCCTACTTGTTTTTCTAATTTTTCTTAATGTTTGAATACATTTAATGATGTTTGATCAGGTTTTTGAGAAGGCGACAAAGAGCTACAAATGTATGTTCACGCTATGTTTGACTGTATTGGTAGGGATAGAGGCTATATTTTGAATATTTTATGTGATATTTTCCCAAATTACCGGTACATCAATTGCAATGTGAAAGGGAGAAGTTAGTTGGGGAATTCGGATTCGAAATTTCCATTGTTTCCCGCTTTTATCATTCATTTTGTCCCACCCTACTCCCATGTACACAATGTTGAATTTTCCTGGACGGATCGTTTCCCTGCATGAATGTTTCTATTTTCCTGGTCCCTTGACAGATAGTGACGGTTGAACTTTGAATTGTAATATCCTTCCATTTCCAGGTGTCACATTCATTGGATGAGCGAAGCGAAGACTCAATTTTACCATACTCACGAAAACGACAAATAGTTTTTTCGTTTTTTTTGCGCTCCACAGGTCAAACGAAAATTCTGTACGTGCCTCGCTACTCAAGGCCACTCGCATATTACCGATGTCGAAGCTGAGAATCCTGAACGGCGCCACTTTAGCCCACTCGCCTTCGGGAGCGTGCGACACCATGTGCTCCCACGACACGTCCACCTCGATCTGACAGCGGGTCTGTCGGTTGACGTGGTGGCGCCACTTGTTGGGCGGCAGCTCCACCCAGCTGCAGCCCACTAGCCCCGTGTCCACCATCAGTCTGAAACACACGCACAGTAACACGACGGGTTCAGGGGAGTGCGATGAGTGTTCGAAAAAAACGGTTCATTTTGTTTATTCCTTCAAGGGGGTGCGTGCGTGGTGGTCATGAAAAAAGAGAAATTCATCTTTAATAATTTTTTTTCTGCATCACAAACAAGTGTATTTGAATAAAAAGTATATCAAACCCAAGATAATTTCATGCTCTTCAATTATTATGACATTCTATTTTTGATAATTCAAGCAGTTTTAAGATAATACGTCAATAAATACCAAGAATGTGATCAAATTTATTGATGTATCATCTTGAAACTGATTGAATTCACAGAAATAGAATGTCATATTAATTGACGTCTTTGAAGAGCATAAAATTATCTTGGATTTGATTTAGGCCTACTTTTCAAATACACTTGTTCGTGATAAAGAAAAAAAATAGTAAAGATGAATTTCTCTACTTGCATAATCCGTGCATGCACCCCGTTGAGAATATAACAGCTTTGGAATATAGGTACCAGTAAATAATAAATATAGTGTTGAGTGTTTGATTCATTTTTATGTATTTATATTGGGTTTAACCACGCACACTAATGATGACTACGATCTATTGGCGTCGGTGAATGATATAAGAGATGATGAGATGAAAGGTTGTTTTTATTAGGTGTTTTTGGATAGTGGGGAAGAGTCGGTCGTAGGGTATAGGGTACAGGCACTAACTGTTCGAAAAAAAATTGTGCGAATAATAATGAAATATGCACAAAGAAATATGTGAATTTGTAAGAAAATAAGATTAAGAAAGAAAAATTATAGGAAGAGAAGATATATTCAGAAAGAAGATTGAAAACTTTTTTCCCAACACGACTTTTTCTTCTCAATTTCTCAACTTATCACTTCCATTTTTAGTTTTTACAATGTGTTGAATGAACTATCTATTTCTTTGGGATGGAAAGATTGCCCTTGTCGTTCCTTTTTCAAACGATCCTAAACTTTTATCCTTTGGCTTCAATTGGGAAACAATGACTTTGCATCAAGTTTATGCCATTTATAAAAAAAAAGGTTTTAATATTTCAGTTAGCTTAGTCTTGAAAAATGTGTTAAGCTTGGTAGACTAATTACAAATTAGCCCAGGCAACTTTATTCAAACGGAATGAATAAGTTTTTACATTTACGTAGGCCTACCAGGCAGATCAGAATCAGTGGTTCAGGGTAGTAGTTGACAGGAATATCCGATAATGATTGCCAACGTTCCCTAAGCAGACACGGCACTACACAAAGAATAAATCCATCAAAAGAATAATCAGTATCATATACTATCTCACCTTGTGTCATAATCAATGTTCGACTCGTAAGATTGGTAGGCATGGTCGCCGCCTGCTGGATAAATAACCTCCTTATCGAGCAGACGTTTAGCGGCCGCAATCAGTCTCGGCAACGCGAGCGTAATCTTGATGAACTTCGCTTTCGTATCGCCACGGTAACCGAACAGACTGAGCTTCGTTTCGATCTCAACATTTAAAACAGCCACCTGAAGGAAAAATATCGTAAGCAAACGATAATCTAATACACATATTATACGTACGAAATTGTTACACATAGGCCTATACAGAGAAACATCTAATCATCGTTTTTCAAGGGACCAGCAAAATAAAACATCCATGTAGGAGAAAGATCGATTCAGGAACAGTTTTGTCGGTTTGTCGTCACGTCTATTGAGTAGACCTAATATTAAATTTCAATTGAAAGAAGAGAGTGCATTTGTCAACCGATCTTACCTGAACGTTGTTTGGATTCGATCTCATATCATTCATGATCGCTTTGTCCAAAGCTTCTCTGAACAAAGGGCAGTCGTTCTCGGTGAAAGTTTCCGGTGCGGAGACGTAGAAATACGGAGAAAAACCATGGACGTGACAGCAGACGGAATTACCGAGGGACGTTACGCCAAACATTCGGAATATCGGAACGGGAAATATTTGCGAGCCGGGCATTCCCGCGATAGGAGGTCCCGTATAGTTGTCGACGTCTAATTGTTGGAAAATTACGGCGTCTTTCGTAGATTCGAAATGTGGCGGCGCGGGACGGCTCCATTTCACACTCGTCGTGTGCATTTCGGGACCCTGGAATATAAATTAAATTGATCAGTTGAAGTTATCAACATAAAACACAGACATATACAGCAAACAATGATACGTTATAGCTATAGGCTATAGACGTACGTATAATATACATAGGTGCCTACCTGGGTACCATTATTAAATACTTCATCTTTCCTCTTAGCAAAGGGACGGTTACATTATCTGATTATTGACATCTACGGTACAAAATAGATTGTAAATATGATAGAACCACTTTTGAGAAAAACTATTTCGACATTTTGAAACCCCTTATAAGAATAACCAAGACAAGAAGAATTGGAAAAAAAATACTATGCTTACCTCTCCCACGACTGGCTGTGAATCGCCCTCCGTTGCTTGACTTTCAAGTTGTTCCATGACAGCCAACTCCTCTTCAAACGAACCAGGGAAATACTCATCCTCGTCATCAGCATTCCTAAAGGTCAGAAAATAATCTTGTTATAAGTCTGGTCGTAGTAGATGAAGGTTAGGGTTAGTTTGGTAAGGATTAAACTGTCAAATGAGTGTTGTCCATTCGACACAAATCTGGCCTAGGCCTAGGCCATTGAGTTAGGGTTGGCCCATCTCAATGCCTAGGGCCTACCTAACCTTAGAACCATGACCCTAAACAAAACAGATTAGGGTTTGGCTCACGACATTATGAACAGACTAGGATTAAAGCCTAGGGCTAAGCATAGGACTAGGCATTATAAATATCGCGACTCTTCAAAAAAATACTAGGGCCTAGGCCCTAGTGCTAACCTAAAAATCACTAGGGCCTAGGCCTAATTCTTAATGAGTTATTAAAACATACTAAATATAGCTTGTACCTTGCTTTCTTGTTTTCAATGGGCGTACCACCCTTGCCCGAGTTGAATTTTCTTTTATTGTCCATGATATTGCTGTTTCACCGAATATTTCACTTTATTAACACTTCATTATCTTGCGAGAGCGAGAAATGTTTTTCCGCGCCAATTCTACTTTTTACGTCACTTTAAAGATCCAATCAGAATGCAGTATTGCCTGCACAGTAGTTGTGTTTCTCTTTACCGACTTCGCCAGCGCAACTGTGAACTTAGGTGTCAGTGGGGTGTAAAGAGATTTTTTATTTACATTTTATTCCAATATTTGACATATACATTTTCATAATATTGTGATCGTTCTAGAAATTATTATAATTCAAGCTCCCAGCTTTCAAACCAAGCTAGAAGCGATCCCCATTTCATTAGCATTGACCCCATGATCTTCATCTGCGAATTTTGCGTCCCATAGTTTTAGGCCTAATAATGGCTGTTCCTTGTGATAATAATGCCAGGCAAATATCTTGATTTCATAGCCAAAGTGTAGTGCAGTACTCTTAAAGTATGCTAGGTATGAAAATACTCAGGGTATCAATAAACCCTCCAAGTCGATATCAACTTTGACGCCCATATTAGTGACTGAAGAAGTGGAATGCTGCAGCAGTCTTTGGGATCTGGACCAATACCTATCTGTCGATGAGTCACCAAATCAAATTTTTGGCTTTTTAATAAAATACAGACTGATTCGCTATAAGTGCCTTTTGGCATAGAGCTTATATGCTATTGGATTAGTAATCCATTTACCTGCTGGATTGAAAATATGAATGTAAGTTGATTGACCTACTTGACCAGTAACAACTCGTTTACATTACTGCCGTTCTACGCTAGTACCGGCATTAAGTATACAGGTTACCGGTAGATTAAAGACTGTAGAGTTACTGATACCTTAGTTACGGGCTAATATACCTAGCTACGAGCATTATAAAAATTAAATTGTTCGTCAGTTCAATTATTCAGTTAATTTAATCAAGTAGACCTTTGGTACTACAAATGACAGTAATGTAAATGGGTACCAACTCTCATTAAGGAGACAATTTTGATCTGGAATAGGCATTGAATAACATTTTTTTTCTCTGATATTTAGATATCATGTTACCTTCGTGAAGGTGGTTGAGTGGAACGTTACCGCCCGACAATGATCGAAAGTGTCTCCCGCCGGGCTTTCTCCGGCTCCAGCGGAACGTACAATGTTCGCGCCTCGGAGTTAGCCCGCGACCGACGCTTGAAGACTCTCAGTGCAACGGTATGTAGTCTCTAGTGGAACTTTGCTCGTTTGTTTATACAGTCGGTGTTCATACTTGACGTTAACTTGATTGTTTCCCTCCAGGTAATCTTCCTCGACGACACTCAGCATTGCTTCCAGATCGACAAGCGAGCAAAAGGTCACATCCTTCTGGAGTTGGTGTTTCAGCATCTTGAACTTATCGAGAAGGATTACTTTGGACTCGAGTTTTCGGACACGGGCGTCACTCCCAGTGCTGCCAACACTGATGTGGTTATGGTGAGACAACAATTAAAATTGATTGAGCGTAATGTCAGGAAAACATGCACAGCATGAATTCACTTTCAAAGGTTTCTCAGGATTATTCTCAAAAACAAACGACATTTTGCATAAATAAATGTATGATTATCAGATGCATATTATTATATTTAACACACTTTATTTCTTGGGTAAAAAAAATGAAACCGGTGAACCAATGGTTAGTTACTATGCTGCGCCGTCATTCAGGAGACTGGGGTTCGATTCCCGCCATGGTCGACCAACATGACAGGTTTTTTGTTCTCTCGCTTCATTTCGCATTATAGGCCTACTGGGATGACGCCTTAACAACAGGCCATAACCAACTCTATCCTACAATCTACAAACATCTAATAAAATAACGTTTCATCTCATCTTTATAGGCCTATCATTCACCATTCACCGATGCTAATAGATCTTAGTCATCGGTATATTGCATCATGAAACCCAATTTAAATTTAAATAAATTGAAATAATTCTTGAAAAACTATTTGGCATTTTGAATATGCGTGCTTCAACATGGTTTTAATTTCGTTGATGTGTTGCTATAGCGATGGTTGGATCCTACAAAACTAGTCAAGAAGCAGATGCGTGGCGGAAACTTCTACTTCCGAGTCAAGTTCTACGTCTCGGACCCGAGCAAGCTCCAAGAGGAATACACGCGCTATCATTTCTACCTGCAGATTCGAAGGGATATCCTGCAAGGGCGATTACAATTACCGCCAAGTACTGCTTGTCTATTGGCTAGCTACAGTGCACAATGTGAGTATTGGAGACTAAACTAGAATTGTTGGAGAGCAAGAATAATAATATTTAGGACTTTTTAGAAAAATCATTCTTGGGTAAATTAATGAATGTCAGGGTTCCAAGGCTCATCGACAGTGAGGTCATTTAGCGCTATTCATTAGTGAAACTCGAGTAATAATGAAGGTGAATGTACATAAGAGAGAGAGAGGGAGAGAGAGAGAGAGAGAGAGAGAGAGAGAGAGAGAGAGAGACGCGGAGGGAGAGGAAGAGAGAGAGAGAGAGAGAGAGAGAGAGAGAGAGAGAGAGAGGGGGGGGGGGGGGTTGACGTGCTTAATCTTGTGACCATGAAATGAGATAAAATCAAGCCTCGGTTCGATCCCCGCCACCGTTCATTTCTACAGATGTTTATTGTGGGTTTCCTCGGTACTGTAGCCTAGAAAAATGCCTGATTGGTTCCTACAATATGGGACACGACCGCTTCTTTAAGAAACCTAAGAAACCCTCAACTCGTCTTCGTATCTTCTCACAAATCAACCCAATATAAATATATTTGTGAAATAACTAATGTGTGTGTGTGTTTGAACAGCCGAGTTGGGAGACTACGCGTTAGAAGAGCACGGACCCAACTACTTGTCGGGGATGCAACTAGTTCCGAACCAGACGGAGGAGGCGGAGAAGAAGATCGCGGAGCTGCACAAACTTCACAAGCATCAGACGCCCGCGGATGCCGAGTTCAACTATCTGGACCACGCCAAGAGGCTGGATATGTACGGTGTAGACCTGCATAGGTAAGTACGATGCCAGCTGTTTTTGTTTTTTTACTGACCTACCGCACCTAGCCTAAAAACCGTGCCCTAAAAAAAAACATAACCTAAAACAGATTGCCACGGCTCATGATGAATTTACATTTCAATTTAGACCGGTTTGACATAGTTTGCACTGAGCCCACGATAATTTAAACTATCGTAATTCATATTTTGGTATAATTCAAAGAATAATTCTGGTCCGTACAATGCTTTGACCCGGCAAGTCAAGTATTGATTTTTCTGATAATTCAAACTTTTATATTTCAAAATGGGTGCTTTTGAGTCCATTGAATTTCGATTAATCAAGGGACAACTCTATATTTGAATTCTAGAACGTTCTCACCTCTTCACGGTAAAACAGCTACGTAGGCCGTAACGTTAATGAAGTAATACCAACAGTTGATGTTTTTCCAGGGCTAGAGACAACTCCGGCAAAGAGATCCAGCTAGGAGTCGCGTCCATCGGGTTGGTAATAATCGTCAACGCGATACGCATCAACACGTTCTCGTGGTCCAAGGTCGTCAAGATCTCGTTCAAACAGAAACAGTTCTTCATTCAACTGCGGAGAGAACTGGTATGATTATTGATATACCGGTAGTACTTGATTTTCAGATTTATTGAACTGGCAACCCATTTGGTTCAAATTGGGCTTTCTCTGTTGTTTTTTATGCAATCCATGGCCACAAAACCAATCCATATGGTTAATGAAACTTTCTTGGCATTAGTCATCTTTGGTCATCTTTTGTTCTTCAGCATTAGCTATTCAACAAATAGCAATTTATAGCAAATTGCTCAATTTAAATTCAGCGTTACTGTAGGATCAAAAAGTCTTTGAACAAATGTAGAGGTTTTGGACTGAAATTGATGTAAAATTGTATGTATACGTATAAGAAGCTATTTCCGACACATTCTCAACTTGAGCAGTGAGCAAGTTTTAAAAACACAGTGTATGTATACGTATTGATGTCGGTATGTTCTACATTCAAACGCTACTTGAACTACAAAAACTGAAAGACCATCGTTGTAGATAACTGCCCTAGGCCAACAAATGTTTGTCAATAAATATTTTGTTCATACAAATTGGAATGCAAGATTTTTGTTTTTCATGGCACTTGCATCTGATTTGAAAAAAATGGGAGTGTTAACCTAACTGACAATTTTTTTAGACAAATGTCCATTTTGCTACAAATAGCACGTATTTTGGGTAAATATTGATTGACTTGAACATAACTTGTAAGAATATTTCACTAACGAGCGTTTGTTTATCTAGTCGGAGGATTACGACACGAACCTCGGCTTCAACCTGTTGACCTACCGCTCGAGTAAGAGTCTGTGGAAGTCGTGCGTGGAACACCACACGTTCTTCAGGCTACATTCACCGCACATTACGCACAGACGGTAAGTGAGGTTATGTTATACGGTGCGATTTGTTGAGAACTCGTGATAAGACACCAAATGATTCGGAAAATGAAATTGAATATGAACTTTTATAAGGCAATCTAGTCTCTTTAATTTTGTTTATAGTATTTAGTATTGTGGGCCTATTTGAACAATTTTTGAAACAATTATCTGAGCCAGCTCGAGTGAATTGAAAGAATGTTTAAAAAATAAATGCTATTGAGCCTACTGTATGAATTGTTATTCATAGGTATAACTACATTAAAAACATTTAGACCTATATCGTCAAATAGGTATAAGATTGCCAATATGTTTCGTAGAAGAAAATTAAGATTACCGTTTTCAAATATCTTGAATTTCATGGATAAGTAAAAAAAAAATCTATAAGGTAGACCTACACTTTTTTTTTTAATATAGGCCTATTCTTATTGCAATCGATCTTGGTGTTTACTAAATGGATTTGATTTTTTCAAAACTTTTTTACTGATTTTTTGTTCTCCGTCCATCTACACGGCTTTAGCTCAGCGTTTGGTAACCGAAGCGCCATTTGTTCCCGCAGGTTCCACCTGACGCTGGGGTCGAAGTTCATGTACTCGGGGCGCACCGAGTTCCAGACGGTGGAGGACGGGCGGCACAGGGCGCGCCTCGAACGCACGTTTGTCAGGTGAGTTCACTCTCGCTTCTATTACTTTACTGTCACGACTCTACCTTTCTCTCTCTCTCTCTCTCTCTCTCTATCTCTCTCTCTTTCTCTCTCGCTCTTTCTCCCTCCATGCACTCTAATCACAATTTTATATTTCTTCGACATTTATTACCATGTACAGAATAACTGAGAATCTAATGCAAGGTTATCGATTAGTGTGAAATTTGAGATCTCATTTTTTTCCCATTTGTTTTCTCATTAATTTTATTTAGGCCTATAAGTTTACTGTCCAAAACTAAATATTACATCTTGATATATATTATATGCGAAGTGTATCTAATTATTTCAGTTACATTGTCCTGGATTCAGCATAAACAATCTAGGCCTATGATAATAAAGAAAAGGCATGTGAAGATCTAGAGATTTTCTTCCACAATGAATTCTGACAATAATTATAAAATACAAATCTCTTCCAACAATGATTGTGACAGATGTTGACAATTTCAATTCCATTAAACCCTTTTTTTTGCTGTCAAGAAATAAAAGAGTATGTTAATAGATGAAAGATTTGTTTATTATTCTTAGTAATGTGTCTTCCGATTGACCCTTGATCTTCTGAATAGGACCAATTGAAACCAATTTAAAGTGTTTAGGCATTTGTTATGTTTTCAGTACTGCTTTTTAGCCTCTTGTTTGAGGTTTAATTTCTCAAGTTCAATAGTCCTTAAGATTAGAATTTAATTATTCTAGTGTGAAAAATCAGTGTGGGATTATGTCTTATGTTTAGTTTTAAGTAAAATAATGAAATATATTTTTGTGTTTGAATATTTAAATGTATTATAATGAGTCGGCATTGAAATATCTCCGTGGTTGGTATGTACTATGCTGATGTAGGCCTACTATGTTTTAGCTTTCGACAAGTAATTTCAATAACATTTCTACTGAATATTTTAGTCATTCAACAATTTTCTTCGTTATAAGTGTTTAACGGCGCGTCCACATCATTCTATGCAACTTTCTCAATAAAATCAAGTTTGCTCTCAAACTGAAGTAGACTGAAGAAGAACCTGTTTTTGAAACTACAGTGACACCTCTATCCATCGTGCAGGAAAACTTAACTTGGATTAAATGGGAGTAAGGTGAGAAAAAATGAATGATACAAGTTAACAAGTAGGAAAACGATGGATCTAGTAACAAGGTTTCACCGTATAATAAATTAATAATGGTTCAGAATATATAATCTTTGTCAAGATCTAGGAAAACGAAGCGTATGCATTTTAAGACGAGCAGATATTTATATAGAATGTAGTCTGAATTATCGTAATTATGTTCAGGTCTCCCAGTAAGCGTGTGTCCCGCCAGCCTGCGTCGCCCCCCGCCACGTCTCCCCTCCCCGAGGACAAGGCGAAGCTGGTGGCGCCGACCCCCGCCCGACCCCCGCGACCTTACGACAGCCACAAGGTGACCTCGCTGGGGCGGGAGCCGAGGAGAGCGTGGGGGGACCCCGCACATCCGTCCGACGAGTAAGTATCTGACGTCGCGATGCACACTAGACAAGACGTAATGGATATATATTTGTTTTGTTGGTAGACAGCTTTTCTCTTTTGTGGATACGATCAGTCGATCAATTCCAATTTTCATCTCATTCCTCGTCTAAAAATACAATATAATAGCAATGCCAATAGAACCAATAGGACGCCAATAGATTTTAGTTATCACTTCACGTAAACCAGTTATCATGAAGACATCTTTATTTGTATCAAAAATATGTTGCCATCTGCAGTGTTTTGAAAAATTTTGTTTTGAAATTTTGTTGTGAAATAAGAAAGCTTATATTCAGCCTGATATCATTCAAAAATCAATACAAATAAAACTGATTTTTTTCTTAATTCACTTCCCGTTTTGAAAGTAGAAAAATGCATTTGAATGAACAAGCTTCAGTTTTGATTCATAAAAATATTAAAAATCAGTCTGAATTCTTTCTCGAATTCACGCAGGATGTAACCTATTAAGCTCTATGAAACGAATACCGCATCGGACTAAATGATCCTACGTGTTGTTTGTCTCGCAGCGAGGGAGGATTCTTGGAGGAGGCGCGGCCGGCGTTCTCCCCGGCGCTACCGGCTCGCAGCTCGCTATCGTACGCTGACGAGGACGTCGAGGAGCGCGCTGGCTCGGCTGGCGTCTACGAGGTGCCGGGCGCTTACCAGCCGGACGACACGCTCGTCATGATACGGATAGCGCCCGACGAGCAGGGCAGGTGAGACGCTGGCGCTAACTTGTTCGATTAACTGGGGATGCCTTCGGGTACCCGGTTGTCCGCAATATACAATATAAAGCTTTATGCTAATTTATGTTATCATGCAGGTAGTGATGATAGCCACATGTTCTTACTGGGCTTCCGCTCTATTCTCGCTACCTGTATGCACTGTATGGAATCCTAATGAATAAATAAATATTCCCGGTGTTTGTTTGTGCAGGTTTGGTTTCAACGTGAAGGGCGGTGCGGACCTGAACATGCCGATCCTGGTGAGCCGCGTGGCACCGAACACGCCGGCGGACCGCTGCTACCCGAAGCTGAACGAGGGCGACCAAGTGGTCTACATCAACGGGCACGACATCGCGGGCATGCTGCACGAGCAGGTGGTCGGCCTGATACGGGCGTCCCGCGACGCACAGCCTGGGGAACTGTTGCTCGCAATCAGACCCAACGGTCAGTCACAACGCAACTTGCGTTCATTTAGAGCGGTTGACAACTGAAAAATCAGGTGTAGGGTCTACACTACGATTTTTTCATTTTTTAATTTCCAAAAAATCCAAAGAATCAAGAAACAATCAGAAAATGAAAAAAAAATGGATTTTAAAATCATGAGAAATTTGAAAAATCAAGAAAAAGTCACAGGGAAAAAAGATGGGAAAATTTTTAAAAAAAAAAGAATAATGATCAAAAAAACAAAAAAAAAGGAAAATAAAAAAAAATCATAGGATTACCGGTAGTCCTACGAAACATAAACGAAAAATGAAAAAATCACAGAAAATCAGGAGAATCGGAAAAAAATAAGATGTTAACTGTTAACCCCTCGGGTAATTCTAATTAAAGCTGTCCTTATATAATAATTTTGATGCGATATCGTAACCGTCTGAAGTAAGCATTGCACAGGTCGCAGGGTTTGACCGATCGACATGAAACTTCTTCTGTGTTACTTGTTTCACTTTCTTACTTTTTCTGTACTTTTTTGTATGCGCAAACTTATCCAACTTGGAACTGTAGGCCCCCATAGTTTTTGGGTCAAATCGTGTGGACCATTTTAGAGAAACATCATCTCAAAGTTTCTTAAAACCCTATAAGATTAGGCTGGGCAGGAAAAATAGAAAAATAAAATGTCTCCAATATAATTAGAATTTTCTTTACATGTAAATACAAAAATGATATATACATTATTAAAAATTTGAATGCAATTCAAACTAGCTGTTTTGAAGAAAATAATGTACCGGTAATAAATGTTTTTTATTCATTGAATCGATAGAAATGATAGCAGAAAAATGTTGCAGTGATAGAGTCACGGCTCCGTAGATTCGTTGGTATCGAATACAATATATTTTAGGCCTATATGATCAGGGTGTGTCGAGTTTTCGATTATACTTCATAGTTCATATAGATATCTCGCTCATCACACAACGCAGATTCTGCGTTTGCCGAGTGTCAAGTTAAAGAATGTGTGTTGTCCGCCAGCCATGTACGAGGCGCGCGAGGAGCAGGAGGAACCCCCGTACCAGTACGTGCCGGACCTGCCCCACCTGATGTCGACGGAGCGTGGGGACCTGCTGGAGGAGTCGATGCTGTTCCTGGCGGACGGACTTGCCAGCGGCGCGCTCGTGGCGCAGTTCGAGCAGCTCTACAGGAAGAAGCCGGGACTGACGGCCAACGAGGCAAAGGCAAACAACGCCAAGAACCGATACCGGGACATATCGCCTTGTGAGTACAAGACGGCTTTTTCACGCCATTTTATACAGCTCTATGCATCGTTTTCCAAGGGATCGGGAAAATAAAACCATCCATGCAGGAAAACGATCCATACAGGAAAATTCAACATTGGTTGATTAGGAGTGGGGTGAGAAAGAATGAATGAATGATACAAGCAGGAAAACGATGGATCCAGGAACGATGCATAAAAGTTTCACTGTAGGCCTATATGACTATATCGTCTTCAGAAAAAAAAGCCATCTAGCAACGACCTGTTAAGTAGAATTGTCATTGTTGGTACTTTTTTCAGTAAACAACCAGTCTAAGTCCTAGCCTTGTGGGGTCATATATTGGTATTGTTGGTATCTTTCTCAGTAAACATTAACCAATCAAAGTAATAGCCTCTTAGAGCTAGCACTAGCACGTTATTTTGAGTGGTTTATTAGGCAAGGGTCTTGCGTTCTAATCCAGTTCTTGTCTTGTCCACCAGATGACAGCACTCGCGTGATCCTGGTTGGTGGAACCACGGGCGACTACATCAACGCCAACTACGTCAACATGGAAATCCCCGGCTCGGGCATCGTCAACCGGTACATCGCCGCTCAGGGTACGTTCGTGATTCATCATGACTTGGTTAGATGAGCGTTGCGAAGATTTCCATCCCACTTTTATAGAGCTGTGTTTGTGTGTTTTTTATGTTTGTTTCACTTGTTTGTAAAAACTGCACAGGTCGCAGGGTTTGACCGATCGACATGGAACTTTTTCTGTGCACGTAGACTTATCCAACTTGGAACTGTACAGTTCCATCGGTACGACCATTTTTGAGAGATACCATCTCAAAGTTTCTAAAAACCCTAATAAGATTGGGCTGAACAGAAAAAAATTAAAAATAAAATCTCACCAATATAAATCAAATTTTCTCCAAATGTAAACACAGAAGTGATACACATAATTGAAAATTTGCGTGCAATTCGGACCAGCCAATGTGAAGAAAATAATATAATACATGTTCTTTAATCATTGAATAGATTAATAGCAGAAAAATGTCGCAGTGATAGGTTCTCGACTCCCTAGATTCGCCAGTAACCGAATGAAATATATTTCATATGGGTTTTAAATTTTACTTTGAACGATATCTCGCTCATCTTACAACGCATATTCTGCGTTTGCCTAGATTTTACACATGGTAGCATTAAATACATCACATGAATCATCCATCGCGAATCAGTCTCAGCTTTCGTCGTCGATCGTAACGGTAACCCGAATATCCGTCCTCAGGTCCGCTGTCGAACACGGTGTCCGACTTCTGGCAGATGGTCGTCGAGGCTCAGAGCACGCTGGTCGTCATGGTTACGCCGCTGGTCGAGCGGGGTCGCGCCAAGTGCCACAAGTACTGGCCGGCGCTGAACGAGACGGCCGAGATGGCGCACCTCCAGCTGACCTGCACCAAGGAGGACGCTCACACGGCGCACGGCTTCGTCTTCAGGGAGTTCAGGCTGACCAACGTCGAGGTGAGTTCAGGCTGACCCAAGGTCGAGGTGATTCGACGCGTTGCGATGACTTGCGGGATTTAGGCGAAATGTGGGGGGGGGATTACTGGCATATGTAGCTCAGTTCCAAATGGGGTCGCTTCGTGTGCTCTGAGATGTTAGGGGAGCTTCGAACCGAGGTTCGAAGTTCCCGCCACCGTCCATCTTCATGGGGTTTTCTTTGTTGCACTTGACACGGATCAAGTCATTTTATCAAACAAGAAGCCGCCTCGGTGGCTCAGTTAATTATCGCTAGTGGTAGAAACTGAAGTCACCGTTGAACGTGGGTACGAGTCCCGCATAAGGCATGGGTTTTTGTAAACGTCTAAAACCTATCATCACTCATTGTTTCATTATCAACCGCTCATTTGTACCCCCGTATAACCTAGCTGTTGGTGGGGTCGTTGAGCAGCATTAAAATTGAAAATCGAACAAGAATTCAATTTGAAATATTAAAAAAGAATGTAGGCCTATATTTTTAATTTACGGTCAAAATATTAGGCCTACAATATTTAAAATATGCTACAAAATATTTACTTTTTTCAATATTAGAATTATTAAAATATCATGACCATATATTGGTCAGTTGGAATCCACAGTCTCTCTTCAAATTGTAAAATCTATCGTACGTAAATTCTGTTAGGTAATCCAAACCTTTTCACCCAAAGTGCGCTGATATTCGTGTGCCTAACCTTGTGATCGTTTGTGCCCGCCCAGACGGAAGACGAGCGCCACATCACGCACATGCAGTACGTGGCCTGGCCCGACCACGGCGTTCCCGACGACTCTGCCCAGTTCCTGGACTTCACCGACCGAGTGCGCCGCGCCCGCCGGGGCATGTCCGAGCCCACCGTCGTGCACTGCTCGGCGGGCATCGGGCGCACGGGCGTGCTCATACTCATGGAGACGGCCATGTGCCTGATCGAGGCCAACGAGCCCGTGTACCCGCTGGATATCGTGCGTGCCATGAGGGACCAGCGGGCCATGATGATACAGACGGCCGTGAGTCGACCTAGCATTTTAATTTTATCAGCATTGAATAATTAAATTGATATATTTTTCTCAAAACCCAGATAACTAATAAGATTGGGCCAGGGGGTATTTCCACCACTTCTTCTAGGGCAGTCTTATCAGTTGGTTCCTGCCAGTTCCGACTTCTTCTTCCTCTTCTTCACTTCTACTACTATCCTCTGCTTCTTCTTTTCTTCCTACGAGTTCCCTCCACCGTACTCTATCTTCCCACCATCTCTCATCTAGCACTTCTCATCTAACAATTGATAAAATTTAAAATAAAGACGTCCTCAGTCGCCATGGGGTAAAAAGTTCCCGCCAGGGTGATTTCGCAGATATAAGTGATCATAAAACTTGAGCAAGATACAAAATCAACAATCACATTTTTGTGGCGTTGCCTTCACAGTCTTACTGCCTCCCCGTGAGCAACTAATGATACGTTCTCGTTTCCAGGGTCAGTACCGTTTCGTGTGCGAGAGCGTTCACCGCGCTTACTCGGAAGGCATCGTCAAGCCGCTGGCCGAGTTCAAGAGGTGAGCGCAGCCAGTCGTCTCGTCAAGCACCTAATGTCCTCAGAGAAACGCGCATCGGTGTACTTGTGTCCACGAAAGAAAAAGGTCGTCTACTGACTGAATAAAATGGTAAAAACTCGGGTAATTTTGAAGAAAATCACTGCAGATGTCACTATTTGATGGTTTTTTAACGATATAGTTGTGTTTCTAATTGTAAATCTGGTCCTCGAAATACCGTAGCTGTTTCGAGTTTAAAGACGATTGATGCTTGTAATGTCGGTTGGAGACCGTCGACTCTCGTGGACACGATTATACGTACGCGCTTCGTATCTGCGTTTTCCCCGTAGGCGTTCTAATTTTAACACGTGCTATTTTTTTGGGAAAGTAAAGCGGCCAAAGCGATTGAAAATGCCTGCACGATGGCGGCAACGTTGGGAGAATAAATGTAAACTTAGTGTGTTAGAGAATGTTACTAATGCAACAAAGATGGTGCGGTATAAGTAGACGTCTCGATCTCGCGTTTGTAGCGTACGCTTTTCGTCCGGTAACATGGTGCATTCTTCAAATCTTTGTTTCATCGCTAGCGGATACATTGCGCTTTCTTCAGTGCTATCCGATAAGCGTGGGATAAAAATATTGAGAAGGTGGTTAATCCCAAAAATTTTGAACAATCTTTTCGATACATTTTCTTCTATCCTATTCGTTGAAACCCAATGCATCAAGTTGCTGTTTTCTGGTACAAGCAGTGTATTAACGTAGATATATTGTGTAGCACTACAGTGAAAATCTCTCCCTCTCGTTATCGAACCATCCATGCAGAAAGATGATCCCGCAGGAAAATTGATCATTGCTTCTACTTGCTTATACCCCGTTCACACCGTGTTTGTCAACTGCAGTTAGTACAAGTGCTAACTGTGTTTCCAGAACAAAGTTAAAGCACTTGATCTCAGTTAGTAATAAATGTGTTCCGTTCACATTATGTTGCTGAAGTAAGTTAGAGGCTTAACAGCAGGTAGTGGTTTAACATGGTGCGGATGGGGTATTAAGGGAGGGACGTTCGTTAAAATTCGTTTAAATAAAATCTAGTTTCAGGGTTGTGATGTCACTTAAAAGAAGCCTGTCCTTGAAACGTCGTCTTGGGAGAATTTCAAACCGTCCTCTATAGTATTACTATTCGTTCTCCAACTTACATAACCCCGCTAAATGAAAGTCGGAACATAGCAGCTCTTTTGATGAGTGAACAATGCCGTCTATAGTTAAAAACTCGAATTGCGTTTTTCGAAAGCGTTAACCGAACGTTTTAACTGCCTGTTCTTTATGACTTGACTGCCTAAAGAGGCCTTACAAACTTCGCACCGTTGCTGGCAATCTTCTTCTTACCGAGATTGCGAAACACTTGCAGCGAACAGGGCTGCCAAAGGAACAATAATAAACTCGACTGAACGAATATAAGGCTGACTTGAGAGTCGCGTAGATTCGGGCTTTGGCGGTAATGAATTAGGTGACGGGACGATGTGTACCGTTGAATACTCACATTTTTTTGCGGAGTTCCCGCCAATCTGATAAATATGGAAAGTTTGTTGGGATTTTTTTTTTTAAATATAATCAAAATGTTAAACTTGAAACCAAGTCCCCAATTAGGGCTAAGGATGACAAGGTAGGATAGTTGGAACTAGACACCACAAGGGTGATAGTACCAACCCAATGGATTAATATAGGCCTACCACTAATATAACTCATTTAACAAACTTGAAAATAGTAAGCAAATAAGTTCAATGACAGTAAACAGTTCAATTATAATTTGTGGTTAGGTAACGGAACGTTCGATCTCCTTATTGATCTACATGTTCCTGTTCTTCGATTCCCGTTCTCTTAAATTGTACGTCAAGAAGTCAAACATTTAATAGGTATTTATCCAAATATTTTAAAATTCGGAAAGTAAAAATTAATAGTCCATCGATATATTTTCCTATAGACTTTTTAACGCAATCAGATAGTCGTTAATTACTGTATTTATTCAATCATTTCTAATATAAGGAAAGAAACTTCAGTATTGAAGTTTTAGTTTTGGGTTTTGGTTTTTAAACCCTTTAATACTAAAATACCACACAATTTATTATAACGTGGTAAGGTCAAAGTATGTCATGCCCAGAAATAAGTGGGAACCGCTTATTTTACGTAATTGACAAACCCGAATCTCTCTTCATTAAAAATATTCTCTTCAAGGAAAAAACTCGTAAGTTGGTAGCCCTGCGTTCACGCTTCGATCACGTAATGTATTCAGTGTCGTGCTCGTTAACACGTATTGTCGCCTTCCAAGCACACGACACGTAAAACTTTTCACCTCTCGGATATTATATTCACACTAATTACCGCGTTAACGCGTCTCTTCGCACATTTAATCGTTTTCATCCATCAGTAAAAGTCGAGCCGTGAATATTGTCGTGAAGGTTGCAGTGCGGATTAGTTGTTCAAAGAATCTACCCTCTTCCGGTGCTGATGATTCAAGTCTACTTTACAAGGCTATTACATCGAGTCAACGTCCCCAATTGTAACTTGAATGGTGCAATCTTAGTTTTAATCAACTTAAATGCAACTTATGCCCTGTCAAAACTTTTTACATAAACCTAAGAGTCAGTTGTACCAATTGGTGATTAAATATACCGTAAATGAGTCGAGTATTACTTGAGGTACGAGATTGACATACGTAACCAAGGGTGATAACAAGTTAATTTGCTAATTTTTACTCACTAATCTTCACTTGGTACAAATTACATCCACCTCCAGGACGAAAATAGTATGAGAATTAATCAATTTGAAAACTTGACACATATCATCTCAAGACCAACTATTTAAAGAACAATATCCGCTTTTTTAGATCGACCAACTTTTTCTATATTGCACACTTTCAAGAGACCCTTTGCTCATTTCCCGACTGCCCTGGCTTTGAATAACTTCCCGAGTGCGTCGACCTTCCGCACGACAATAATTACGCTCGGCCGTCTCGAAGACTTCACCGTTGGTTATTCACCTGCAGGACAGGGGTGCGCAAACCTGCGATCGAAAGACTGTATGTGCCTGTTTCGAAGCACACATTTCGTCACCCCTGCTCTTGTCGTTCGTAACATCAGTGCCTTTGATGCGATCACGCTACACAGAGTGCACGAAGGAATCACGTCGGATCACGCGTCCGATCAAGCAACAGTAGACGTAGCAGACGTCGTAGCACGTTATATAACTCGGAATGTTAACTCGGTGTTTCATATATAAATAACATAGTTTATACAGGTACTGTTTTTTGCGTAGGAAAGTATTCAAACAGTACGGACATTTCTAATAAGAGTGTAAAAGATGTTGAGAACGAACGTGCAATTATTACATCTTATTTGTGAAAGTAAAAATTCATTTAGTATCGAACTTATTTGTAGACGTTTCGATCATTCGCGACGAAAACTTTCGCTACGATTTGGAACGTTTTGTAATTATTTCTTGTAAAATGCATATTTCTGTACTTTATTTATTCTTTCATTATGTGCAGCTTTGAAAGTATTGTTTACCGATTCGGTAATTCGACAGTATCGAGTCACTACCGTACTAACCGAATGTTACTTTAAAAGAATAATTTGTAAAATTAAGTTTGTTCGCAATTTGAACTCAGTTCAAGTTTTGAATGTCAAGTAACCATGTCACTTCTAACAATTATGTAATTAATCTTCCGTAACTCAATACGGTAATATATAATGAGCACTTATAATTTCTTGAAAACCGTAGTTAGTGATGATCTCAACGTTTTTAGTATTTTATCATTTTCATTTTAGCAGCTATCATCCAAAATAATGTGTTTTTTGGTAACATAGTGTGACAACTATCTAGATGTAAGTGGCTAATAGAAAGAGAGGTCTGAGCCATCAACAGCTTTTATTTGTAATTTTTTCAGGCTAAAATGTTGTAAGAACAATACATGGTAGGCCCTATAATTAATAATTATGTATTCAGCCTTTTGCATATCGCATGAAATGCAGTTGGAACATAGTAGGAGGATCAGCTTTGTAAGGTTTTGTACCATAATGTTGAATGTTACAGTATTTTGTTATTGTCACAGTTCTGTCAACAGAAACGTAACGTCCGTGTTATACGATTAATTATATTTCAATTCTTAATTTGCTTCTCTTAGGCCTATACCATGAGAGTTCTCCATGCTTGTACAATATCAAACTTGAAAAATGACAACTCTTACTTTTTCTACGGATTTTAATGAAATGTAATGAAATCAATTTTTCTATTAAATTAGAAAGTGTGATTTTATAGATGAACTAACCGTATAGGTTGATCAAGTTTTCACCGTATCTAAACTTTTCTGCCAGATTTTGAGGTTATGATGACCAGATTTTCAGGTTATGATGACCAGATTTTCAGGTTATGATGACCAGATTTTCAGGTTATGATGACCAGATTTTGAGGTTATGATGATCAGATTTTCAGGTTATAATGACCAGATTTTCAGGTTATGATGACCAGATTTTCAGGTTATGATGACCAGTTGGCTGCTCATAAATATATTTTCGAAAATGGAATGTTGTGTTAGAAATTAGAATGTAACAGGCCTATGTTTAGATGTTCCAATAATGAACTATTATTCTAGCCCCCGTGCTGACTTATGTTTTTCATGATCAAAACAAATCACGATCATTGTTTAAAAGATTTAAATTCAGTCAGGTTCAGTGTCTCTCTTTAACTGTTGAAATGAAACCTCAATTAGGCTAGCAAACTATCTAGCAAACTATTTACATTGTACCCTTATTCTACTAACGACAGCATATTACTAATGCTGGTGAGGATTCACAGCACGGTTATTAATGTATTGGCTCGTATGTAATATTACTTAGTACGCCTATTATAAGTGAAAGTATGAAAATATATAACCTTCAATTTGTGATAATTCTAAGCCGTGCGACTCGGATGATTGACGAAGTGGCTGGCAGCTCTCAATGTTGGGACTTGAGGTAAATGAGCTTGAAATGTGAAAGGTGTAAGAAAGGGTATTTAACGAAGAACTGCTCGAAATGTATATAATTGATATGTCGAAAGAAAAACTCTCAAATATTATATACGGGGTTTTACGTATCTACTATTTAGTTATCTAAAGAGAAGAGGATAATGAAAGTGAGAAAGATTTAATGATTTCATTACATCATACTTGATACAATGCTAGACGAGGCATTGAATGGTTGCAATAAATCTCTGTTGATATTCATGTAGACTAGAATGAAAATCCTTTGCAATATAACTGTGCAAAATATGTTTAATTCAATTTGATTGAATTTTTTTAATTATGTTTGTTAATTAGTAAGGCCTATATTTCTTGATTTCAAGTAGAAAAAAATCATATCGCTGCCATTTTACGTATGTTTGTCTTCCCCTGTATTATTGCGTCCATAAATTAACTCACACTGCCAAATGTATACTCCGTAAAACCCCTGTCAAACGTTAATAGTGCACTTTTTAATTCGTGTATTTTCAAGAGATATCAATTATATATATTTAATAATTTGTAGTGTGATGAGAGAGAGTTGAAAAGTACAATTTATTATTAACTTTTAATGTAGTAAATAAATATTCTCTAAAGAGTTTGAAATCAGTGTGTCTAGTCCGGAAGTTAACGTAACGAAGTGTTGAATTAATGGCGTCGAATGGAATCGTCGGGATGTACTGCTTTTAGTGAAACCGTTTCGCAAGTTGAACTTTTCCTGTCAAAGAATAATGAGAAATGTTGTCTGCGGCCTCTTTGAGAGGAACGTTGATATGTTCGAAAGTCTTTATCGTTGTAACAGAGCCTATATTATTTATTATTATGAATTTATGATTGATTATCATTAGTCCTTATTTATTTGTTGACGCATGGATCTCTCTCATACGTAAACTGTGCAAAGAACTCGTAGACGGAGGATCTTTACAATCACTTTCGACTTTTTTTATCAACTGTTTTTTATGCCGATAAATATTCATATGAAAAAAATGAAAGATTTATACCATTGAGAATTTTGCAATCTTACATATTTAACAATAATTTTAAGTAGGCCTATGATCAATTATGTATCAATCATACATATTTATGTTTATCCAATTTAAAAAAAGACCCCTAAAGCTTGCTAATGAAGTAGGCCTACAACAGTGCTTGTTATGTTACTGTAAGGTCCATTAACTTACGCCTATGTGAAGTTATGCAAACTGGTAATCTGAAGTTCAAACCTGCAAGTGCATTCTTAATTAGTAATTAATTATCTTATTAGTTAACTGCTTATCTGTGTAAATTTTAGCTCTGCTGAATTGTTATCTACACAAGAATGAAAACTCCAGGCTATTGACCTTTGCATAGATAAGAGGCCGTTCCCATTTTGTTGTCGAGTTCTTTGAAATTTTATTCACCATGGCTCCGAAAGTTCTTCCGCTCTGCGGGAAAAGCGTACCTTGCGTAATAGCTCACGTAAAGCAGTGGTTATGATTCTAGATCTAGATTATGGTAGGTACTTACTGAAATATTTCTACAGCTACCCCAGAAGATTTCTTCATCATTATTTTGAACAGTATTTTTATATGAGTGCTGTATTTTCCAAGTGTGTTTCTTCCCCTCGTAGTATATTTTCTTGTTTATTTGTAAAGGAATTATGAAAATTTATGTGTATTTTTAGTTTTTAAGTGTAAAACAAATTTGTACATAATTATATTCTACTAATCGTAACGATTTTATTAACAAACATTGTTGATTATTTACGTCAACAAAGTCCACCTTTTCTGTCCAAAAATTAAACATCGTAATTAGATTTGTACTGTAATAAAATTGCGTCATATTGTCACATTTCAAATGTAAACATTGTCTCCTTGTTTTCATTGCATTTTTACCTGAGAAATTATTTTTTTGTATCCAGCCCTTCCAGTATGACTACCGGTATCCTAACTTCGTGTGAAGTACTTGGTATTTGGAAAAATGATTTAAATACTTCAGGAATGAATGGCTATGTGCAGGCCTACATTCGTTCCATATTGTACGACTCACGCCAGTTTTAGTCGCAGTCGTCGTATTTCAAAACCATCAGAAAAACTGTTGTAAATCAACCTTATATTTATGAATTATTTCAAAATGAAAGGTGAACATAAAATAGGTATATAAGGAATAGTACAAACAGTAAAATTGTAACCTAGGCATTTGCGGCCTATGTCTTTAATTATAAAATCGGTAAGTTGTGCAATGAGCACCATGCATACAATATTTTTTATTATTTTATGTAATGAAAAGCAACTAAAAATCAATGAATCTCCCTAGTTGAATTTCAAATTCTCCATGAAGAAACTGGCAACACATAACAGTATTGTTGTTTCAAAGTCCTTGTTCAATTTCAGCGGTCTCATCAAACGATTGGCTTGCGGTATTTAGCTTGAATCCACACACGATACATCTTAAGCAGTTTACCGCGGTTGACTTGCAAACGTCGGTCGACCAGATTCTGTTCTTCTTCAAGGCCAGCCTTTTCAAACATATCCTTAATCTCACCTGTAAATAATAAGAAATGATTAATTTGTTGAATAACACTATTTTGAATATACATAAATGTAACTTCAACGATACGATATATCATGACCAGCCTGAAGTCGAGATCGAAGCATCTCCGAAATATCATTGTTTTTGTGACTCATTTTCATAAATTTATTGCTCGCCACCGTATTCGTTCAATAGGCACAAGTTGTTGACTTATGAAATATGAAGATGTTTTCAATCTCAACAATGAAGCCTTTGAATACAGATTACCAACTGGTGACTTTTACTGACGTCGATATCGACTGTTCACACTGACAGCTGATAGTGATAGGCATATTTTGAGTATGTCACATGATGTATTAATTAATCTAACAATGCTTGGCCTGCTTTATGAGAGAACATACTTTGTGTGAAGAAGTAAACTCTTGTTCCATCCCCTCTTGCATAGAAATTGTCTTTCAAACAACGTCCCTTCTTGAAACGTAGTTGAGACAGGTCATAGCGTCCGTAATCTCGGAACACGACTAAACCTCCCGGCTTCAAGTAGCGGTAAATCTGTTCGGCTACATGCTGCATCTTGTCGGGATTTATTGCCGACAGTACGAAGATCAAGACAATCACGTCCAAACTGTTTGGAGGAAACGGAACGTCCCATTGGTCAGCTGTAGCATCGAGTACAAAAGCTTCACATCTGAAAGAAATAAACAACTACGGTGAAACTTCATATTATTCATGTTATTGTGCATCTTGTGTAGGCTGGTTGAGAAAATCTATCACTAAGTTTTGTCTGTATGCCCAATTTAAATACCTTTTAGAATCATAAACTGGATTTTCTTTTAATATCTTAACAGCAGTGGATGAGAAATCACAGCAGTAGATGAATAAATTTGGATCGACAGAGTACTGAAGTATAGGGAATATAGTATTCCCAACACCGCAACCAATCTCGAATATTGTCCGTTTTTTTGTTACAGCTACCGAGTCGACAGTTTCAGATAATGAGCTTACAGGATCTGAACTTGAACATGTTTGGTCAATCGGAGTTGTATTATCACGACTGGTGTCAGGTGCCAGTTCAGGGAACTCAGTAAACAGCCAATGTCGATCCTTGAAGAATCTATTTTGATGAATGTTGTAAAATGCATCCCAGAATTTGTCGGCTTCATTTTCAAACTTCTCTTGGTCAACGTCACTAGCAAATGTTGATGAATTTTCTAAAACTTTCTTCTTTGCTTCCTCTTCGAGGGCTGTGTCCCACTCAACGTTATCCCTGTAAAAGAAACCATTGTTCGATATAACAGCTTAGCTTTCGTCGTGAAAAAACACTCCTCTCGTTACGAGTTTCTCATTGACGGAAGCTGCCCAATGTCAACCTAGATTCATTTTGAGGACACATTGAAGTTAAAACGTACCAGGCATTAAAATCAAATACTTTTTGTGGGTCCGTCAAGTATCTCGTCCCATACTGAGGTTTTTTACGTTTCGTGTGGCAAAATCTCAACTTTGAGGTTAGAGTTGGCAATCTCATCCTTCGTAAATGTATACACATAGAAAATGTCATATTTAAATACAGTAGATCTCTGTGTGCCCTACCATGCGTTATGTTGAAATACATTGTCCGTTTCTGTTAATAATCTGTTGCCGAACTGCGGTCTTGTATCAGACTCGTTTGCACCGGGCGCGGCCATTGCAATTTTTCACCAACGTGACAACCCTTAATTCCCCAGCTTTCGTAAAGAAAGGAACTGTTTTATCGATGCTGTCAGTAGCGATTGCGGTGTAGACGCCCACCCACTTTATACAAACTTGAACATTATTAATTGAAACATCAAAATTTTAGTAAATAAACGCATATATATAGAGTGAGAATAATTTCCGTTAACATTACTTATAATCCACGATTAAATTCACTTATTTCTTCGTTAACCTAACAATCTTTCTTGACATTGACTCGTGACATTCAGAGTTTAAAGGGCTTCGCATGGAGTGTCAATATTTTGACGTTTACGGTTTATACTACTTTTAGACGTCTTTATTATCCTGTTTAGAGTACAAAGGTGTGTTTCAAGTGTGGATTTAGTGCCTTTCGGATTCTATTCATATGTTTGCTCAATAACATCTTAGGTACGTACGATATTATAGTGTGTTACATTTAATATTGTTGGTTTTGTACACCCTATGATCAGGGCGGTTCCAGTGGTGTTCACACCAAGGTCTAGTCTATTACGTCTACGACGGCGTAATAATTATAGTATTGCGTTTGAGTTTATTTGCTCTTCGTTTACAGGAAATGTGGAAGTGTATCAGACGTCGACTTTTGTGAAATACTTCATTCATCGCCAGTGGTTTAAAGCCATTTAACCGAAGACGTTCACTGTAAGTTCACATTTCATGTATTGATTTATTTCGTCGGACGAAACGTGTGCTGGCACCTCGTAGCCCTTGGGGGTGGAGGCATGCTTGCTTGGAGATTCGTGATATATGTTCTGTCACGTACATGTTTACTACGTGATTACATCGTGTGAACAGGAGACCGGGGTTCGATTCCCGCAGTGGTCAACTAGACTGACAAGTTTTTCGTGTGTCCGTCGGTGGTTTAGGTGATTACGGGGATGGCCACGACGGACTTCCATCACCTCATTCATTATTCACCGACAACAATAGATTTTAGTAATCAGTGCAATTATAAATAAGAAAATGCATCGTGTATTATGATTCTTCAGCTAAGAGGCATTGAACTGGGGTCAATGCCCCACCCACCCTCTAGTTTAATATGTTTACATTTTGTTTGTTTTCTCCCTCGCCCCTGTCTCACCCTAACCCTTCATCGGACTCGCAAGTAGGCCTAAATCTATTTGTTACGCACAGTAACGAAGCTCGAGTATTTAAAACCTCGTATGAACTGTTTATTTTAAAATATACCAACATTGATATTCTCTATTTCTTTTTATGTAGGCCTAGTAATATTTTGTTCATTAATTATTGAATTTGATTTAAATGTTCTTCCGTATTCAAGATTGAAAGCCAGCTTGTGCATGATTTATTTTCTGTTATTAATTGATATATATAATATATATGCCTACAGTATTTAATATATTTTAACTTTTCAAGTCATTGCTAATTGTATTTAAATATACCAATTGTAATGTCGCTAGCGCATTGAACCGTCATTCAGGGGGCCGGGGTTCGGTTCCCGTCATAGTCGACCATCCTGTCAGATTTTTCTCAGTTCTCGTGCTCACAATCACTGTTTGTCGAAACTGGGATAGTTCCCTTCCCACTATCCAAAAACATCTAATAAAATAACCTACCATCCCATCATTAACCAATGACGTGAGTTATCATTACAGTGCGTCGTTAAACCAAATATAAATAAATACTAAAATAAATACCCTAGTCAATTGAATTGTACACCAGTTTGGCAGTTTCTTGTTTCAGAACTATTTTCATGCAGGGACATTATTAACACTCGCCCCCCCCCCCCCCCCCCCTCAACAATCCCAACAATGAACCAAGAGGGTACACAGGAAAGAGGAAATCATTCAATTCGGCGAAGTCAAACACAGTAAAACCTCTCATATACAATAATGTTCTCACACTTTGTTAGCGGTTTTGAACGACCGTCTTCCCTATTAATAACCACTAACGCCCGCGAGTGTCGATCCCTCAACCTTTGTTGGATCCCGTTTATAACACCACTTTTGACTGTAGTCGGCCTTATAGTTTTGTACCTCCGAGAAACGAAGGTTCCGATTGACCGTCTCCTTCATTACACACTAATAACGCACGGGTGGTTCGAACTTTCATCTCTCGTGGATACAAGTTATGAAGTATGGTGTTTTATTAGATGGTCGAGACGTCCGAGCGATAATGTTAAAGGATATAGGAGACGGACGGTCGTGGCCGTATTATCTCAAGTGACAAGTGTCACTGTGTTAGTCATTGATAAGTGGACTTGTAGTGGTGGGAGATGAAGGCTTGAACCACCCGTGCGCTAGTGGTGTTTGATAGGGGAGACGGTCGGTCGGGGCCGTCATCTCGCGTGGTCCTTGCCTAGCAGCTGCGTGCTATTGACATGTGTTATGAATGGGAGGGCAAGGGTGGGTGAAGGGAGGGTGGGAGGGGATCAAGCCAAGAATTTAGTGTTGAAGATGTGTTTTGTAGTCGTTTTCGATTTTCACGCCTTGAAAAAAATATTCACAATAATTTTATCTTTATGAACTTCGAAACTAGGTAGAAAATTATTGTTTACCAACTAAGATTATGGATAAAAGGTAGTATCTTTAGGACGGGGCACCACAAGGGCGATCTCACTACCCGAAAGAATAATTGAATAAAATAACTAATGTACAAACAATACATTTTGAGATAGGCCCTAATAATGTACATCGTACCGGCACATGTAGCTCAGTCGTTAACGCCCTCGTTTATGTGATCCGGGAGACGAGGGGAACTTCGGACCCGGTTCGATCCCCGCCGCCGTCCATCTTTACAGGGGTGTTTCATGGTTTCCCTCCCTGTGTTGTATAGCCCACAATGCCGGGATGGTTCCTACAATATAGGCCACGACCGCTTCCTTCCCACTATCCTTCCCATCAACCAAGAAACCTTCATCTCATCATCTCATTATTATCCATCCGACGCCAATAGATCTTACCGTATCGGGGAGAATAAATGTTGTTGTTTTTGTCCCATGCACAGGCTGAGCAGTGAACAGAAGGGGCATGCAGCAGTCTATCAGTGTCCAGCCGCAGGGTGTGTACAACTACTACCAGCACGCGGGCTCGAACCGGGTACCCCGGAACACAGGCCTGGTGCCCCATCACGCGTACCACGACACGCCTGCTAATGTGAGTGTTACCACATTATCAAATCTCATATATAAAAAGCTTGTGTCACATGTTAGAGGATGAACTCCTCCGAAACGGCTCGACCGAGTGTCGTGAAATTCCTCACGCACATTCGATAGGGCTGGTAGAAGGTCCTAAAGTATACGAGATCTTCCGCCAAGCTTTCTCCTATGAGCAATATCCAAAAAATTGGCACTTCAAGGACAACACCAGTAATGGCGGTGTTCAATGACATTGACAGCGTTACTCAATGTTGCTGAGCGGCGACATTTGCGCATCTATACACGCTAGATACCGCACCATCCACCTTTTGGCACCTCCAACATTCACTACAAATCACTTCGATGTCAGAACAACGTTTGCGGAGTCTGCTAGTAATAGTAATAATATTAATTGTGAGTTTGTGACTTTTATTCGTGCTGACATACCGATGGTCCGATGAATATAGCGGCTGCCTATTTTATTACCAAACAGCTAAAGGCACTAGATTGAAAATGCAGATTTTTTTAATATTGCTTAACGACCCCACCAACAGCTAGGTTATACAGGGGTACGAACGAACATATGATTATGAAACTATGAAGTGATGATAAGTGAAAGAACGTATACAAAGGTAGTGAGATCATTGTTTTGAACTCAAGGTGCATATATGGCTTTTCATTACTTTTCATGGGTCTCATCCATAAACGCACATGTTGCGTTTTCCTCGTAATAATTATCATCAATATCATTTTTTAATGGTTTATAATTTGTCTATTATCAATATAATTATTTATCTATCTATAACAATTGTATCATTATTCACCGTGCAAGTTTCGGTGAAAACTGTACGTCGTAAAGATATGTCAACCTTGTCAAGGACTATTGACTTTGAAAAAATATGAAACATATTTTTATGTAATAATGGCTGGAACTAATCATGTAGGTAACCTCTAATCATGTGATAAGTATTATATAATTGACGCGAATCATTGTTGGCATTACATACGTCAAGGGAAAAATGATAATATAATGAAATGATAATGAAAACACGGTTCATTAAACGGGGCGCCTGAAGAGTGAATACCGGAATAAAGCATAATCGGTTTGTGTGACATGGGTTTGGGTGTCCAACCCTAACCACATTACATTGAGAAGTACCCCGAAGCCCATGTCACACGACCGAGTATCGTTATTCCAGTATACTCCCGTTATTCCCGATTTCCTTCATCTTCTTTTCTTCTTTTCTACCAAATGAATTCCTTGCTTATAGAAATTCTAGAAATGTTCAATTAATGAGATTCTAATCGATAGATCTCGATCCCTACATACGCATCTCACTCGGTGGTGGGTTCGATTGCTGACCTCGTCCCCGGTGGGGGCGGTGGGGGGCGGTGGGGGGTGGGGGTTCGAAGTGCGACGTGTGCTCACCAGGATGGCGGGGGTGGGTTCGTGAAGGTCGCGGACGCATTGACGTCACTCAATCCGCGGCGTCGTTTCTCGCTCGCTTGGGGGCGGCGTCGGCGTCTTTTACGACATGTCGTGGGCGTCTGGTGGTGATAGCCGTGTGGGGGTGGTATCACACGTACAGGGGGGTGGGATCTACATGGATTGGTACTTAACGAGGAAGGTCGCAAGATGGGGATGTACATGCTTAAATGTCCCCAGTCTAGTCAGGGCAAAAAGTTCACGCCAGGGTGATTTCACAGATATAAATTAACATACATTTGAACTGTGCAAGATACAAAATTAACAAATTATACATCATTAGATACAGACAAGATTTGTCGAAAATGCTAATCACTAAAATTGTATAATAACAACGTTGGAAATCTAACTTGTATGTAACAGTAACACTCGATATTTTTGCCATCGTTTTTTTATCTCGTAGCGTACCGTTACATATAAATAACACGTTATATATTGTGAGTGTTTATTATGAATCGACAATATTTTAAAATATACTTCTCTGAATGGTGTGAAGCAGTTTCACAACAATATGTCTAGACAGAAAGCCACTACGATCGTTTATATGTTACGTTGACAGTGTAAATGTTATGTTCCCCTTAAAGGTAGACACAGATGGTAGGCCAAAGGTCACGTACCCGTATCATTTCATATGATCAATAATTATGCCATTAACGTCGGCGGTAAAAACGCATGAGGGCAGGATAAGGCGGGGGGGGGGGGGGGGGGGGGGGGGGGGAGATACACTGCATGTGATAGTGTGATGCGGCGATATAAAACTAATGGTGGATGCCTCCACCGGCATTTTAAGTTCGATATACAATATTGTAAATTATTTATATTCGTTCTAGAGTTGTTTGGTGGGATTTCAGAATGATCTATTCATTTAAAAAATCTGTCTCCGTATATTTTTATTTAAATATATAATCAAATCTAATACATATATGTTTTTTTTTTTTCAGAGACACACTTTTATAATACGAATTAAATTAAATATCAATAACTTAATTACTAGTTACGACGGTAAAAACAAAACCAAAAAAAATAATGGTGATAAGAAGTTGACCAACTTATAGATAATTATTGCTTTATTCAATAATGATCAGTTGGAACAACGGGCCTTTGAAATATATTGCATATTTAATATAAAATTATTCTGCGCCACTAGATCTTCGCTATCATTACAGTGCGTCGCTAAACCCAATATCAAACAAATATTTATATATTCTTTCCTATTATATATTTCTTTGGAATTTATTTAGAATTTTGTCGTATAGATTATAGAAGTTGACATTACCTAAGACTCAGAAACAATTATCAACAACATTCGTGTGTTTGGTTCAACAATGCTGATAATGTCCGGATATATTATATATATTTTTTTCTCAGGTTAGTTGTTTGAAGGTAGTAGTCTTCTCATAATAAGGAAATTTGCCACTTGTATTTAATTACAAATTTCAAATTAAATAAACGAATGAATGAATTAGTACCAATAACATCAACGTTGTATTTGTCTCATATTTCCACTTCGAATCGTGTCTTTTTCACCGCTATCATTTCACATGCCATCAACACCGCTGCGAGGGTCGGATAAGTCTGGGGGAGGGGGGGGGGGTAGGGGGGGGGGATCGGGGAGAACACTGCATATGATAGTGTGATGCTGCGGTATAAAACTAATGGTATTTTGCATTAAAGATGACTCGTTCTCTACTCTACCAGCGTGTTAAGTACAATACGATTTTCGAAATTATTTATATTGTTAGGGCTTATTTGCATCAGATTTGTATAGGACTACGGATACAGAAGTAATAATTCGAAATTCTCGTTGTTTTATTTAAATAAAATTATATATTTATATTCATGCCGCCCTCCGTGGCTCAGTCAACCTAAAGTAACCGATTCAGAAATTGAAGTGCTTTTTTTTTTAAATTGAATTGCAGAAACTGTGCTTGGGTTCGAATCCCACATATGTTTTTGTAAACGTCCCTTAACTATTAAAAATAAAACAAATTAATGAGTTCGAATGTATTCTTCGGTAGTTAGGTCTAGGCTGAACATTCTTATATAATTTCAACAAAAATGAAAAAATACAATATAACCAAAATGTCTGTTTTTAAAAGTGTATGATAATATAATAAATGGTCATTCACTCTAAATTGATTAATCTTTCTCAGAAATAAATCGATTGATTGACTGATTCCTCTTATTTATATATATTACGTGATCCAAATAATGTATTAATCGATTTTCATGTGTCCTTGGTGTTTTGCGCACGGTGGAATGTAGTATGAGTACAAGTTTTTTCCGATATTTAAAGACCAAGAGTGACAGCTTACCTTCCCCCCTCCCCCCTCCTTCACCTCACACGGCAATGTGACTACTGTGACGTCACGCTCGCACAGCTGAGTGGGGCACGGGAAGGAAGCGCAAAAACGACAGCTACGACCTTGTGCGCGGTGTACAGTTCAGTACATGGTGTCGTGCAACATTTTCTCGAATTAATGTTGAATAATACAGGAAATTAAAATAAATAAAATTAGATACATATATAAATATGTAATAATTTAAATAAATATATAATAATTTAAATAAATAATTTCAAATAAATATTTAAATATATTGAAGAAAATATATTGATAAAGATATAACAATATAAAGAAAAAATATATAATTAATAATAATGGAAAAATACAGCATAAACTGTCAAATATAGAGAAAGATAACCACAATAAATAATTATATATAAAACTGAGACGGGTACCAGTGGCAATTGCACACTAAAAACGGTCAATCAGGAGAACGGGGTTCGATTCCCGCCATGGTCGATTATACAGACCGCCATTTTCATGTGGACTTTTTTTTTACCGACATCGAAACTTGAACTTGATACAAAATCATTGTTCCCAAATTAGGGCTATGGATGAAAGGTAGTATCGTTTGGATGGGACACCACAAGGGCGATCTTACCACCCAATTGTTGTATTATTTTTCGTTGAGAACAGTGAATTTTAACACAGGACTGCGCTGGCTATGACAATACTTTTTTTCTGAAGATAATAGTTATTCAGTTTCTAAAAGTCCGGAACACATTATAAGTATGGACCGTTTTTGTGATTTATCCAGACGTAACCAGAAACCAAACACACGAATGTTGATATCGTTCACTTTCAAGTGACTTGTTGACTTTCTTCCCACATTGATCTCTTAGGCAATGTTCACTTTTCCCATTAACAGCAGATGTAAAGTTTATCATTGTACATTTGGAAAAAATAGTGATATAGTCGTCGATTGGTATAATTAGGCCCGTCACTCTACTAACTAGGCCTACAGATAGTGGCTAATCAGTCCTTCATCCAAGCATCTGCTTCATGGACTGAGGGAAACCAAGGAAAACCACGTCAGGATGGATAGAAAACAAAGTGTTCTTCTGTCACTTCCTTCTTTTTCCTACAACTTTTTTCTGCTCTTCTTTTCTTGAAATTGAATTTCTCTAGAATTTCTTCGATTGTTTGAATTTGAATCTGTTCGATATTGGATAGTTCCTTACGAGCAGGCCACAATCACTTCCTCCCCACAGTCCAAAAACACATACCTACCATAGACTATTCTTTCATCGCATCTACCCATCGTCCCATTCATCATTCATGACGCCAATGAATCCTGGTCGTAAAAATTGATAATAAAAAATATCGAGTGTTACTGTAACATAGGCTACAAGTGATCTCTCCATTTTCATTATAAAATATGAATCATTAGCCTTTTCGTCAAATATTGTCTGCATCTTGTGATGTACTTGTTAATGATGTATCTTGTACTGTTCAGGTTTTATGATCATTTATGTCTGTAAAATCACCCTGGAGGGAACATTTTGCTTTATTGGACCATAGGGACGCCTTAAATACTAATTCCTCATTCCTTCTATATATATAAGGAAGTCAATTCACCAATGTTTATACATTATCTATCTCTTACTCTGCCCCTAAATGCATATCGGTTCCACACAGATATGTGAGGGGTTGTTTTCCTCTCAGCTTAGGGGAGGTTTGTAAAGGTGTGCCAAGATATGGGGGAGTGAGAGACAGAGAGAGAGAGAGAGAGAGTGCGTCTGGCAGTTCGACTGTCTGGCTCTCGTCTAGCAGACCAGAACTTCTGTTAAGGGTAGTTTTGGGGGGTTGCGTGAAGGGTGGGGGGGGGGGGGGGTAGAGACGCATTCGCAGACTCTTGAAGACCGCAACTGTCTATAGCCACTTCGGGCACGAGTTATCGACGGGTAAATGGGTCAATAGAAAAAACGTGTTTTTGTGATTTCACAGACATTTATTTACGAGGAAAACGCAACATATGGGTGGTTGGATGAGTGATATAGTCATATTTATAGGCTCTTTTTTTCGAGTGAGGTAAAATTGAGTCTTCGCTTTGCTCATCCAATAACAATTAGTTTTTATTAAAATTAGTTCCGGATTTTGGGGTCCGTAATTATATTACTTGTTAAAATGCCCCATTACGTATTTTGTTAACAAGGAAAATAATGTATAATATAAATAATATACATTTTTTGTATGTATTTTGTCTGTGCTTTAGTTAATTTCACGATGGATGATTTCGTTCGATTATTTTAATAAAACCCATGAGTCATGATTCAGTACATATTTCAGTTATGCTAAAATGGAAATCAGTATAATTTCCTTCACACTTCACTTGATTGTTGTCAAAATGCGTCAACAAAGTAGGCAACAATGTCCCCAATCAATTAACTTCTGTATTAGTTATTGTTCACCCCAAGTTTTATTGTTACTATTTTAAACTGACTTATCTGCCATCTCTTCTTGCCAATAGTAACAATTATAGATCTGATGTTTTCCTCACCCGCTAGTTAGCGCTAATTTATATCGTTTTTATTGATGGTTTTATCAATAGTCAACTATTCATGGAGAAACTGTACTTTATTTATTGAACCCATACGGTGGCGCCCGCTGCGGCGTTCGCGCGACTTACCCGCAATGACAGGAGTCAGTTCCAAGATGGTGGCTAGTCGGTAGGGCTGAATTTTAACCGTAGACTTTTCAGATTAGAAAATAACAATATATTAATATTAGTTTCTTAAATATACACACGTAATCGTTTTTATAGTGATGTCAAGTAGTCGATTTTCTATCAGTGAAGTGTTGCTATGCATTATTTGAAGTGGAATTAAGTGGTTTTTCACATAACGGAGAGGGCGGACAGAAGTCACACCCCTAGTTTACTTGTCAAAAAACGCGAAAAAAACGTTCGGCATTCGACAAGCAAAAACTCTTTTGCATAATCGCCTTCGACCTTGAATTATGTTATTAATGGAAAACGCATCTACGAGGAAATTAAATTATAACATGGTATGTAAAATGAAACATATATTTTTATCGATATTTCAATGATTTAGGCAGGATGACATGACACCCAAATGACCCCACCCATTTCTGGTTACAACTTATTGCCTTGCCTAATCTTATCAATGGTGTGAAATATAACAATAATCCTTATATTTATGTGCTCAAATTGAAGATTTGATGATATTTTTTCTTATCATCTGCCCGGAATTGTGTAGATTTGCGGTTGTGACGTGGAAATTAATGAATGATACAGTCGTCGACTTGGCCCTCCGTCTTGGACCTAGGACAGGCATGTAAGCCTAGGCCTACTAATACCCTCCACCCCACTTCCACTGTAGGCTAATTAATTTGATTAAAGGAAACCTTGTAATAGTTGCTATTTACAGTACAGTAATTTGTACATCCGGTCAGTGGGTATTTACCGTTACATGTTGGATTTTCTAAAACAAATTCCCAACATATTTTATTGGTGGTTTGTAATTTTTTTTGAGACCATCTCAATTGAATCGTATTTATTTATATCAAATAATGGTTACTGCCACAAATACACATTATAAACAAAATAGTTCTGGTATTCATAAGGTAGCGATACGAACAACTATGCCACAACTGTCAGTTTCTGGTCCTGGGTTCGAATATGTCATAATTTAATCCATATTTCGAGTATTTCTTTAATTGTGCATTCACAGTGAGTTGATTATTTACTATTTACACCTAATTATGTATTTTTGAAGCTATTCCATAAATCAAAATGAGATTAATAAATTATAAGATGTTTCTTTCAAAGATGACAGCTGTACGTGTCTAGTGTATGGAATCGGGGGTGTGTCAATGTACGCAGTCCAACGCTAGGATGTATACGACGCATTTTCCAGTGGGTTGTCGGGACGGTGAAGGGAGGGGGAGGTTTTAGTGGCTCAGTTGACCGCACGGCCCCCCGTTTTTTAGTAATAGTCGTGTTGAACATGACGATTAATTAATAATTACATGTTTTTTTGAATATTTTAAAATTATCATTGACTTTTGGCCACGGGTTATGGGTGGGGTTTTTTTAGCGACCAATTGAAATTGTTTCAACAACAATATACCTAATCCACCGTATTAAATTAGTGTTGAACAATTAAACAAGCTTGCATTTAAAACAATTTGAACCTTTTTAAAACATTTAGAACGCGTGCGCCGATTTAATTCAGTTGATCTAGGCCTAGGCATGGAGTTGTAGGTACAATACAACTCCATGGCCTAGGCCTTATCAATATGGAACACCAATTTTAAAATTGAAAGATTAAACTTGAAAATTTGAAATTAATACCAAAAACGGAAATGAATCGCGATGCTGTCCATGACCAATTTACGTCTTCCTCAATCGGGTGAAGAACTGCATTCGATTTTTAAAATGACTGCATTTGTTTTTTCAAATTACTGCATTCGATTTCTTAAATGATGCATTCGATTTTTTAAATGACTGTATTCGATTTTTTAGATGATGCATTCGATTTTTTTTAATTACTGCATTCGATCTTTGAAACGTTTCGTCAACTTCAACACAATGTCGAACAAGGAAGGACGACGTGACCACAAGGACAATCTTACCAACACAAAGCCAATTAAAAATTATAGGCTCAAGTTAATAACTCATTTGTTAAAGCAACTGCATGAATAGTATAATCCAATAGGTTCAGGGTTGATTGTTGAACGAACAATCCATTCATTTCTTATGTGGAAAAGAAATCTATCTACTTATTTATATTTGAAACTAATAACTCTCTCAAGGTAAGTGGTAACACCATATAAAACCCTGTAAGGTGAAACTATGAAGATATCTTCTGTATATATAATTGTTAAAAAATTGTATAGAAGTATATATAACCGTTTATAGTTATAAGTGCCCTTTATGTATAAAACCCTAGAACACTGTAGGCCTACCTATTATTTCAATGGTAGAATTGCCATGTAGGCCTACTGTAGCGCATTGCGACCAATTTTATTTTTGTATCCTTTCATTTGTCTTCTTAGTAGATCTTGATTAGATCAATTGATTTAATAGTTTGAAACTCCCTTGAACATGATGGATTATGCATGGAAGATCCATAAAGATATGCCATTTTTTTGGGTAAAAGTACATCAAAATATTCTCATTGGGTTGCTAAAGAAAAAAAATGGTTGCGATGAACATGCTATTGTATATTTATTGGATAATTATATATTTTTTATATGTCTAATATTGTATATAAAGGGCCTATGGTTCAATTTAAATTACTCAATCTCCAAGTAATAAAATCTGACCATTTTCTTCTTCCAAGAAAATGAATACATAAATAAAAAACGTATATCATGGTACTCTATCCATAAGTAAACCACCATCATTTCAATGGGGTGTTGTAGCCGGGGGGAGGGGATTAAGAAGGTGACCAGCCCTCGCGTCTTACATCATCTCAGCAATGTAAAGAAACTACCCTCCACTTCCGGTCGCCACATTTCTCTGCTCCACTCCTCTCCACGCTATCGGAGTGTGTTACACCACGGGCTAGGAATGTTGTTTTGTTAATAAGATTGTTGTGTCAAAGTCTGTGAATGGACATGTAACTGTGACGTTTATCGACCTCTTAGCCAATGGCGATACGGCGTATGATTACTTTGTGATGAACTTCGTGAATCATCGTAGGCCTATACTTGTATTCACCGGAGAACGATTGGTAATAACTACTCACTATATTTAGAAAGTATGACATCAAAATATACTGACAATTGTACTGAGACGAGTGGTCGAGTGGCTAGGACAGTGAACCGTCATTTACAGACCGGGGTCGATTCCCGCCATGGTCGACCATCCCGACGGGACTTTTTCGTGGTTTCCCCCATGTCATTCAGGTCTATACTGGGATGGTTCCCTAACAACAGGCCACGACCGACTCCTTTTCAACATCCAAGAACACCTGATGAAAATAACCTTTCCAAGGACGTCGTTAGGGTTTTTGTTTTGGGGGGGGGGGCGCAGGTTGGGCACTAGACGCGCGCTAAAATGGGGTCTGGAGCCCACAGTGAATTTTTTGTACCATTTTTGAAGTGATTTTGTCGATATAGGCACCGGGACTGTCATAGTAAACGAACAAGTGCAGAAACAATGAACAAATAACAGAACAATCCAATTATTTGTTTTGTAAGAAATCGTGGAAATTGTTATTGATCTTTACCTTCTTTGTCTTGAAGAGTAAAGAGTAAAGTTGTAGTATAAAGTCAGAAGCTGCGTCAGAGAGAACCCTGGGTCTATGCGGGGGATGTTTACCCCCTTCACCACAGCCCCCTGAAGCAGTTCTAACAAAGTTCTCCTCAGTTATACCCCAGAGGCGCGTGGTGAGCGCAAACTGAACTGACTTGTGGACATAAGCAGGCCGTATACCTTATACGCACCACAAGGAAGGGTATACTGAATATTTCATCCGAAATCTCCAACAATTGTTCGTCACAGCCACGGCCTTCTTTATTCATATCGTTCTGTAGAGTGTAGAGACAGTCTTATCCAATTGAGAAGACTGTGCATGGTCATTCTTGCACTTGAATAGCATATACTGGAATAAAGTCAACTCGGCTGTACGTGACATGGGTTTGGGTGTTCAACCTTACCTGGACCCTAACCACAATCTCATTGAAAAGTACCCCGACGTCCATGTCACACTATCGAGTTGACTTTGTTCCAGTATACGCTCTTCAGCGTCCTGTACTTTACTAGGAAAACGCCATATGCGTTGTTAGACGAGCGGATAGTAATAGTATGGGTAGTAATGGTTAAGAACTGCTTCGAGTGGTACCAATTTAGCACATTTTATTTTTTTTCTTCAAAATGGCTGACCCGATCAAGCTGAAATTTTTAGAAATGTGTATCAAAATGTAATTCAACTTCACGCAAAATTTCATTTTTTTGAGAAAATAAAAATATTTTCTTTTTTTTCCGCCATGTTATTCTACTGGGTATTTTTGAAATTTCTAAAATTCATAAAAAAAAAGTTACCCCCCGATAATGCCACAAAACTATACAGATCTAAGTTAGATGAGGAACCATATTGAAAAAAAGTTTGAAGTTGAAGCTGTAGCCGTTTGACCTGTGGAGGATCGACAAAAAAAAAAAAAAAAAAAAACATAAAAACGAACACCAATTTTTTTCAGTATGTCAAATTGAATTCTCGCTAAAGCTCGTCTAATGAGGATATGCACGTTTGATACAAGACTAAGGAAAGTTGTAGATGGGCTGTGGACAGTGGACGAGCGGTGACGCATCTACCTAGCCTGCGTGCATGGGTGTATAACTAGCCAATTAGTTTATATACGTATCGTTGTCAGTGGGGAATTTTTGTGAATAGCAGCAGCCAGGTTTATTATACATTCGATTACTCGAGACAACCTGGGTGCTCATATTCACAAAAATTCCCTATCGACAAGGCCTACGTATATAAACTAATTGGCTGATTATATACCCATATAGGTCTTTACCGTCTACTCGTTCTGATTTAGGCCTAAACTATATTTTTGTTTCGATTTTGTATTCAATTATTCGTCATTCATTTTTGTTGTATTCAATTTATTCCATTTTTTTTTCATTATTCATTCTTTATACATGATTTGGTTGTGGCCGATTGTATTCCTGATGAATATTGAGATGAAATGATGAATACCAATCGAGACGAGTGGTCTATATATAGGCCTACTATTTTGCATGTGATATAGGCCTGATTGAAAATATTCGAAATGGTCAGGTCGGATTAGGCTGGTTATTTATTAGGTTATTATTATTATTATCATCATTAATAATTTAATATTATTATTATTGTATGTTACCCACTTCTTTTGCATGCTAGCGAGAAAAAATATTTCAATTTTAAAATTTTCTCTTGGCTATAGTATAGTTAGGGTAGGCCTTAGTTAGGTTAATTTAGGTTGCGTGAAATAACACAACAATAACAACAACAACAACAATAATAACGCCCGTATTGGTTATAGGCACATGTTGATGACAATGTATACCATAGAGACCGGTGTAACTGCAAATAATCAGTCAAAAATTCTCTGCGGACAACGAAATCCATATATAACATTTCACATTTGAGTAACCCAAGTTTAATATGTTCTTACTCCAGAAAAACGTAGTTATCAATAATAAATATTTAAATTTAGTAACAGCCTTGTACGTGGGGACAACGACGTACGTCAAGGGCGAGGCCCGAAACACGCCCCCCCCCCCCACAATCTCCTGACCTACCGCAAACAGTTTTGGTAAATATCTGCGTGGTGTCGCCGAGAAAAGGAGATTATTTATACATGCGTGCGAGTGACATATTTGTGTCGAGGCGTGGCCTTGGTGGCGGTCACGTAAGCATGTATCGAGCTGCCGTGTGACGTGATTACAGGTGGGGGGATGGGGGGGGGGGGGCAGTCCTGAGATCAGTTGTCAAAAATTATCAGGAGGGATCAATTCATTCATGTCGTTATTTGAGTGCGTGGGGGTGGATTTAGAGAAATATCGGTGCTTTAGTGATGACTTTTGAACGGTATGAGATAGTAATTCTAATACACGGGGCCACACCGAGATTTTTAATACCTTCGAGATGGTATGAGTACTTGATACAGAATCATTGTTCCCCAATCAAGGGTGTGGATGGAAGTGGGATTCGTGGTTTTTCTCTTGTCATACCGTAGCCCACTGGACCGTCATTCAGGAGACCGGGGCTCGATTCCCGCCATGGTCGACCATCCTGAGAGGGGTTTCCGTGGTTTGCCTCTGTTGTTCAGGTCAATACTGGGATGGTTCCTTATCAACAGGCCACGACCGACTTCTTCCCACTATCCAAAAAGCACAGAATAGAATAATCTTCTATCTCATATTATTCACCGACGCCAATAGATCGTAGTCTGTAGTCATCAGTCGAGTGCGTCGTTAAAACCCAATATATATAAATGAAAATAAATGGGATATTGCAGGGATGGTTTGTACGATATAGGCCACGACCGCTTCCTTCCAAAAATCCCCATTACCTAAAAACCTTCACCTCATCTCGTTCCTCATATTTACCGACGCCAATAGATCTTGATAGTTTATCATCACAGTGCATTATTTTAAACCCAATCGAATAATAAATCTAAATATAAGTTGATTTACTTGAAAATAACAGCTTCGATACATAATTAATTCAACATTTACTTTTACCCACTTTGATTGTTCATATTGAACAATTTGTCGACAACAATTCGTTTGCCTACGCAGCCTAGCAGTGCATGAAATGTTTCAGACAAACCACCTGTGTATTAACGACCCATTATCAGGCTGTTTGATGGGGTCGTCAACCCAAACTGAGTGAAAAGCAGTAATAAAATCACACTTTGAAATGTTATTTACAATTTCTTGGAAGTAGCATAGCAGAGATTCCATTTCATCATTTCAAATTGGGCTTGAATGTTTTTTTTTTTGTAAACGCCATCTGGTTGGACAAAATAAACCAATCGACGTGAAAGTTTTTCTGGACATTGGTATCATACCGAAATAGATCATATAATTTGAAATCTCCCCCAAAAATAGCATAGGGTGAAATTTTCGATTTTTAAATTTTATTCAAATGGAATGAAATTTCTCGGAATGTGTTATTGTTCTAATTTACATGTTTGTACCAAGTTTGAAGAAATTTGAATTTGTCGTTTCTTCAAAAAAGGAATATTTTGGGGTGGAAATTGTGAAATATTGAGTTTCATTTTTTAGGGACAGTATGAAAAAGGCAGTGACTGTCTATATAGTATAGACGTATTTGTTTTAAAATCCAAGTGTGCGTATATAGCAATTTCGAATGCATTTCCAAAGTTCTAACAATGAATTTGAATAAACAAACTCCATAAATATAAGCGTGATTTGAAGTTTGTTATGTTGATATTGCTGTGAAGAACTTCTTTCGCGAAGTTGTTCCAAACAGGGTGAATATAAAGAGTGGAAGGAACTACAACACCATTGGCTAGTTCTCTCTCTTCTCATTTCTTGCCGTCTCTTCTTTTCTCTCTGTCTCTTTTTTCACCCTTCCTCTCTGCCTCTCCCTGTCTCCTATCTCGCTATCCCAAATAACCTGTCTGTTGATGGGGTCGTTAAGCCAACAACTGTCCCTCTCTCCTATCTCTCTATCTCTCTCTCTCTCTCTCTCTCTCTCTCTCTCCCCCTGGCCAATAGGCAACACTGTGTGTGTGATTATCTTTATAGGTGGTGTAATTATAGGGGACCGTGCAAATACACGCAAGCAGGTTGGATTGTTTTTTGTACCCACCTTGACTTGTACTCTGTATGAATCACTTGAAGTAGGCCTATAGTTCTAAATGGCTTCCATGATTGTCTCAAAATGCATAATATTAACTGGTGTCCTCAACCATTTCAATAAGTCTGGATTTTATATAAAATTAAGCTGTGGGAAATGAAATTTTCTTGGACATCGTGGTTAATTATTTAAATTATCAATATTAATTATGAATATGTATGTTCGAATAGAATGAGAAATGAGATCATATCATCATGTATTTACATTTATTGTGTATGTATATAGTGAAAACTCTTTTTTTTGCATACCGTGGAAAGAAATACTTTAAAAATTGTTGAAGATGTATAAAAATAAAAATAAATAAGTCCTCCGTTTAGCTCAGATATTGAGTCGGGTGTGGGTTAAGATAAATAATTATTACTAACACCATCTTGAAGGTATTATGATTATCTGTGTTTCCTCGTTTTCAGAATTTCGATATCGTATGCTGTCCGAAAGTTATCACCAGTTATAACTGATACCGTACTCCGCTAAATCGATACCCATGGACTTTTGATCAATCAACCTAACCTATCCAAACTAACGTAAAAACTAACATAAAGAAACAAACAATCTACACTAATTCAACCTAAATTAAAATCTAGGATCCAAAACGTATTTTCCGTCCGAAATCGTCACCGATGTAGAACGTTGGTAGATGTCTCGTCCTCAAGTAGTTTCAACAATGTGTGACGTCAGCCAGCCAGCTAGCTGTGGATGGGTGTCAAGTGCGTGAAACAGTTGGGAAGGCCGTGGTTGAACCACCTGTGTGCCGGGTTCACTGACGTGTTGCCATTGACCGCTATCCGACCCAACAGCCAGGAGAGAGAGCGAGAGAGAGAGGGGAGAGAGAGAGAGAGAGAAAAGAGAGAGAGAGAGAGATGCGAAACCATTCTTATTGAATGAGCGTTGTTTGAGTTGACGGTCCTGGATATAATCGATATTTTATAAGTTGAATATATTTCGATAATATATACGAAATCAGCTTTTGATATTGTGCGAAAATATATTTTTTTCGAAAATGAACGGTCTTGTTTTTATTAAAAACATCGAAATCTTGATATACAAATACAATCATTGTTTCCCAATTGAGGTTAAGGATGAGTCAGTAAGACCGTTCTGGAGCGGCAGCTCTTGGTTGTTTCAAGATTTAGAGGCGGTCTTGTCGACAATAATTGTGAATAACTTTTTTTTTTGGTATATTATGTTTTAAATGAAAAAACAATGAACTCTGACACCAGGACCGCGCTGTCTGATGTAACCATGCTCTTTTGCCGCAGATCAAGTATTTCAGTTTCCAAAAGTCACGTATATTTTATATAATATTATAATTTGCCATTCGAAATAGCAATACTAAATATTGATTCCCACCGCTCGGGGTATTCCATTGCTTCCGAGGAACCAGTTCCAACTCTCTAACTAAAAGAGTTCTTGTAGAGTGTTATGACAGATTGACAGATTGACAGATGGGCTGTCAGTCGAGGAGAGTGGTTCTCAGAAGGCCGCCATGTTGAAGCTCACTTCATGCTAATTCCTGGGAACTCAGATATTGTACAGATCAGTGGTGTAAATATCAGCGGCGCAGTGGCACCAGGGCCCAGGGCTAAACTCACTTTAGGGGGCCCCACAGAGACTGGTGGTCAATTGTTGTCGGTTTACGAAAAGGACTGAAGCCACGAATCAGCCAAATTTCAACAATTTCAATTTCAACAAAAAAGGCGGATTGATTTTCGTAAAGCTGATGTAGACATTTTTGCAGAGCAAAAAGCAAGGCGAAGGAATTTCAATAGCAATTAATAATTCGCATAATTTATGTAGGTCTACAATAAATAGCATTGTACTTTAATTTAAAGAATAAATACAAATAAAATTAGATTTAGGCCTATATGAAATTAGAAGCACACGAGTGCTTTTCATCATCTTGAGGAAAAATGGAAATAGGGGGAGGGGGGGGCATTTGTACATTTTCCACTCCTGTCTCGTCTTGCCTTGCTACGCCACTGGTACAGATCTATGTAAATCCTCGTCTTATTCCGGCAGTGTTGTTTTGTTTTCTATGTGAATAACAGTGACTGGAATCGAGAAACTCCCTGGCGTAATGGCAGAGCTCCAGATTCTTGTGATGGAGATCAATCACAAAAATGAGTTATTGGTTAGTTTAAGCCTCAAGCGGTAAAGACTCCATTGGAGTCGATTTAGCGGAATATCATTTTTTTTGGTGATAACTTTAGAATGGTAATCGAAATTCCGAAAACAAGGGAAACACAGATTTTTCAATGCGTTCAAGATGGTATAAGTAATAATTATTCATCTCATATCTTTTTTTTTTAATGTTGCTTAACGACCCCACCAACAGCTAGGTTATACGGGGGTACGAATGAGCGGATGATGATGAAACGATGAAGTGATGATAGGTGAAAGGACGTTTACAAAAACCCATGCCTTATGCGGGACTCGAACCCACGCCCAACGGTGACTTCAGTTACTACCGCTAGCGATAATTGACTTAGCCACCGGGGCGGCCATCTCATATCGTCTAATTGTCCGGCGATTTGAGATAAATAGTTATTATTTACACCATCAGCATCGATGGTGTAAGTACCCAGATATTTTCAATACTTTCAAGATCCTGAAGGTATTGAAAATATTTGTGTTTTCTGGTTTTCAGAATTTCGATATCTTTTACCGTTCAAAAGTTATCATCAAAAACCTAACGACGGGGCCCTGGGATGGGTGATTTCGTTTTGACCGCAGTACCGGCTAATACCGGCACATGCAGCGCAGTGGTTAACACGCTCGCTTCATGTGATCCGGGAGGCGATGAGAATTTCGAACCCAGTACGATTCCCGCCGCCGACCATCTTTACATGGGGTTTTCATGGTTTCCCTCTGTAGTTTAGGCTAATGCCGGGGCAATAAGTCGGCCATGACCGCTTCCTTCCCACTACCCAAGAACCTTCATCTCATCATCCCACCATCTCACTAATCATACATCCGACGCCATTAGATCTGCGCTATCATAACAGTGTGTCGTTAAACCCATTTTGTTCGCAGTACCGGATAATCAGTCGTCACGGCTGAGTGGCTGTTTTGTGCCCCATGTTTTGAAACACGGGGCTACTAGCTAGTTGTTAGAGATTGTTTAGGGTACTATATTTCAATGTCGTATGCGGTGTGATGCATTAGGGTACGGCCACGTCTATATGTAGTGAAGTATAATATCCGACCATACCACGGTCTATGGTAACAGGTCCATCCATCAATGCGACACCGCGTAGCGTAATCCCGGCATTTCATAACGATTGTTGTGATCTTGTATACCGTTAGTTACCGTTAGTGCCGTGTGCAAATCGGCGAGCACGACGTGACGGTTAGAACATAGCGATAGCTTGACTGCATCGAGTCTAGGTGCAGGTGCATTGCAATTACTTGCATTCCGTAGGCGAAGACGATGTGCTTGACGGTGACAGGCGGATGAGTGGGCTAACCCAACCACAGCGTGACATTTTCAGTGTCGTAATAACATTTTTTTAAAATAACATCGAAACTTGATACAAAATTTCCCAAAGGTTCCCCAATTGAGGCTATGGATGAAAGATGAGATCGTTTGAACGGGGCACCACAAGGGCGATCTTACCACTGCTTCCTGGCTCAGTCAATTATCGCCAGCGGTAGTAACTGAAGTCACCGTTGGGCGTGGGTTCGAGTCCCGCATAAGGCATGGGTTTTTGTAAACGTCCTTCCACCTATCATCACCTCATCGTATCATTATCACCCGCTCATTCGTACCTCCATATAACCTAGCTGTTGGTGGGGTCGTTAAGCAGCATTAAAAAAAAATCTTCATCTCATCATTCCATCATCTCATTAATCATCCACCCGACGCCAATAGATCTTCGGTATCATTACAGTGCGTCGTTAAACCCAATATAAAAATAAAGAATAATGAATATCGAATGTTTTCAATTTTCAATTTCCAATCTAGCTACGTATTCGCTCGAGGATTCAAGTATCGGTACGTGTAATAGTTCTTTTTGTGGTTCCTATCTCTGAAAGTGATTCGAAGAAACGATTCAGCTGTTGGTATGGGTTTTATCACTGCTTATCACCATGCTGATGATAATACTAATCACCCCAGCTTATCGTATCATCACGGCGTGCAGGAATGCTATACTGACTGACTATATAGATGCTTATCGGTTGTGTTGGATTTTTATTTTAATTTATTTTATTTATGTATAATTTTCATCCAAAAGGCATCACTGTAAGATAAGATGTAAAATGTACACAATTTTTAAATGAAAGTATATGGACAGTCAACTCTTGAATTAAAAATCATCGCGAAGAGACTCGTCAGAATCAACACATCAAAAATATATATATAACTTATATATAGGTCTATAGTCCCAATCTATGAGTCACTAAAACTGAAATTGAATTGGTCAAAGTCGTCAATAATTTATACAAATAGGGTTAGGCCTACATGCGTTAAATACTCCGCCTAGTTCACGAAAACCATCACAATCCACCATCAAAAACCATACCATCACAAAAAATTACAAGGAACAAAACACCGCTGAAAAATAAAATTGACATAGGGCCTACTTTTGTACTTTTATAATAAAGGTTATATAATACAAGATAAGATAAGATAACGATAACATAAAGATTATACCTGTCCGCGAATTATATCGGTCATCACTCTTGAAAAGAAGGGCGTCACACTTCCAATTTTATCAGTGTGGTCGAGTGGGCCACTGAACCGTCATTCACTAGACTGGGGCCCGATTCCCGCCATGGTCGACAATCCTTACAGGGGTTTCTCGTGGTTTCCCTCTGAGGATCATGCTGTTCCTTATCAACAGGCCACGACCGACTCCTTCCCACTATCTAAAAACAGATCTTAAAATAAACTTTCATATCATCTCATAATATCACTCACCGACGCCATTTTTTTTATCTTAGTTTTCAGTACAATATACAAATATATATATATATATATATATATATATATATATATATATATATATATATATATATATATATATAATGTTATCTTTGCCGCAAACTTGAACATTGCTTTGAGAAAGGCTTGCACTGGCTGACTGGCATTGACTGGCTGGACCGTCAGCTCTTCGAAATAATTAAAAATGTACATAGTATATGTAGGCCTATATTGTTTTGAATGTTTCTTTATCAAAACCGAGGGGCTTACAACTCGCAAATTTGGTGTACACCTGATTTCAGGTGATTTCAGAGATTTCAAGAGATTTCATACGGATTTAAAGGGGATTTTAAGTGATTTCAAGGGGATTTCAAGAGATTTCAAGGGGATTTCAAGAGGATTTCATGGCAAGTGTACACCGGATTTCAGGAGTTGTTAACCTCTCGATCAAAACGACTAAAATTATCAATCAGAATCATATATAGCCTTTATATGTATAATACAATTGAACCACAAACCGAATATGAGGTGTTTTTTGCGCCAAGGTTGACCGACATCCCAGTCCGTCGGTTGATAACCCCACGTGATGTGTGGGGGGTGTGGGGGGGGGGGGGATGACATGACCATCGCATGCGACAACCGTGGCCGAACAACATGGGCCGTGCAGACAGCGTAATTGCATGCCCATGTATTGTACATGTAAGTGTTTGCCAAATTATATGGCCGAGAGGAATACCTCCTGTCGTGGCTAGGACAACGGCCGAGGAATGTGGTGGGAACATCGGTTACCTCTGTGATTGATGATTGTTTGCTCGACGATCCCACCGATAGTTGGGTTATTTGGGGTCATGAATGGGAAGGTGATGATGAAATTAGAGGGCAACCTCTATTCACCGAACTGATTGTTATTGTTTGTTTGACGACCCCCCCCCCCCCACCCACCCAACAGCTAGTTTATATGGGGGTACGAATGAGCAGGTGATTGTGAAATTGTGAAGTGATGATAAGTGCAGGGACGTATACAAAAACCAATGCCTTATGCGGGACTCGAACCCACGCCCAACGGTGACTTCAGTTTCTGAAGCGGCTACCGAGTGCGGCTTTACCGATCTATTCGTCTACGTTACGACTCAGAAAAAGGACGGGGTCCCGATTGACAAATATATTAATTATTATTTCTGAAGTTGACATGATGATATCTGGTTTTCTCTGAAAATATGGAAATAAATATCGTAATTATTCGTTGAAATCTAGTTTCAGAGTTGTGATGCCCTTTAACAGATTAAATGCTAGTTTTTAATTAATTCTGAAGATGATTATTTGTCCGGTTTGAAATCCACATTCCCCACGTCTAGCATGTCGTGTCCGCCGAGCCTCTGAGGCGACCAGGCGAACAGAAGATCCGGTTATGCCTTCGTGACGTCACTCTCGCGTTGCCTGGATACCGTTAACCGTGTGCTCGCGGGCCTGGGTTCGATACCCGCGCAATGCGACATCTGGTCCGTCTTCTATGAGTCCGATCGAGTGACTTGGGGGTTCGTTCTGTGTGCAGATCGTGGTCGAGTAGTAGTTTTTTATATATTTTTTTAATTAATTGTTTTTTTATTGTGTGTAGCAATCTTATATGTATAAGACAGAATTTTATTCTTCCTAGAGCCGGTTGTACCAAGTGATGATTAGTGAATTAAGCAAAAAGTAGCAAATTAACTTGTTATTACCCGTGGATACATATGCTATTTTCGTACCTTAAGTAATGATTCACTAGTTAATTTTTAATCATCAGTTGGTAGGCCTACAATCGGCTCTTATAGTAGTGTTTATTCCTTTAACCCTGTTTCTAGGAAATCGGTAGGTCTACACAAATGACAAATTGTACAAATTACAATATAACTTATAGTATAATTCATTATCATTATAATTATAATTATTCACAATAAGTTTATATATTATTGATATATTATTATACATATTTATATATTCATTGCATCAAGGTACTGAATCGACCAATCCTCCCATCTCTCGTTTCAATTTGTTTCTCCCCACTGTATACCGTCGACTAACAGCCCCCCCCCCCCCCCCACACCTCGCCCCCCTATGCTATCAATGAATGAAGCTCCCACGAGGTCCTCCTCTTCCGCTAACCGCTGATAACAGCTGATTACGTACACTGATGGTTTGTCTGTCACTTGAGCGCATGCTGTAACATTACCGACAAATAGCCTAGCTGTTGGGTCCATACCATTAGCATGCATGTAGGCCTTTTCAGGGTTGTTCGTCGATCCAGGAACTTATCGATTATCGGTTAAATCACGTCGATAATCAGTTGTAATATATCGATATTATTTCATTTCTCGTATTGGATAATCATATCATAGCTTATGCATGATTATTCTATCCAAAATTTGCATAAAATATTCCCTCCAAATATAGGCCTACTGGGATTTTCAGAAAATTCAACCTCAACAATGATACACGTCATTCCAGAGTTCAACAATAATTATATCGGCTGTTCCGTGAAAAAATATATCAATGTATTCTGTAGATCAATCGAAACTATTAAAAGGGATAGCAACAGGTTCAACTATTTGAATAGTAAAACGATTAAAATGTGAACAGTGAATGCAATCGAAAGGCTTTTCCATAACCGCTTTAAATTAATGTATACATATAGGCTTTTCCATTAAATGTAATATAAATGAGCCTGTATCGCTCATCCAACTGTATAAATATTGCGTTTTCCTAGTGTAACTTGCTCGACCACTTCGTGTGCCAACTACCGTGTTTTCCTCTTGCTCGATGAATCTATCAAACGGGAAGTGTCATTCTGCCCTCGGCATGTAATGAATGTCGTCTCCCCGCACCCCCGCTCGACGTCGCGCGTCCGTCCCGGCTCGACCTTGTTCGCTGCGTGACGTGCTATCAAGGTCAAATCGCCGAGCCGGCCAATCAGGTGGCCGCGTAGGACCAATGGGGCGCGTGAAGAGCGAATACCAGAATAAAGCATACTAGGTTGTGTGCCATGGGTTTGGGTGTCCAACCTTACCTGAACCCTAATCACATTCCATTGAAGAATACCCCGAAGCCCATGTCACACGACCGAGTATCTTTATTCCTGTATTCGTTCTTCAGCATCCCCCTTCAATTGCTAAAGCGGTGCCTCGGCTGACTGAGCCACGGAGAGAGGCTTGCATTTTTAGAATAGTGGCGAGATTATTGATGGTACCGGTAGTTATTTAAAGAAAAGTTCAGAGTTTGTTGAATGTTACATACTTCATGTAAAGGCATGTAGAACTTGATTATTATAACGATTATGATTATTGATTATTATATATATTATTATAACGTCGGTTCACCGCGGCAAACAATGAGTGGTCGACGTCATCACTCAGGAATGTATCGGCATTCCTGAGACATTACCAATCTTGAATAAATCATAAATAATTCCTAAAATGTATTTAAAATATGTCGTTTTCATGAAAAAAGGTATACCAATATTATCTTTCTACCTGCGGATACAAATCTCAGTATTACTATGCCCTTTTAATACATTTCTTGAAATAATCACATTATTTGAAAGCTAAGCATCGTCGTGTTAATTGTTTGCGTTGATTAATAAATTCCATGCTGCTTCGGATTTCTTTGCAATTAATTTAATTGGATGAGCTTTGACGAAGACCTCCTTCGACTTGTTCGGTACTTTCTCTGCGTTTGTAGTCCCATTGGGGTCACCGCACCGTATAGACTTGATTGCCATCGGTTAGAGGTATATAACTCGAGTCAACTGTTCAATTTGTTAGCTATGTAAATATGTGAATAGCGATTAATCTTATTGATATCAGGTGATCTATAACAAGCTATGATAAATAATATCGATTTTGTAGGACACCTTTCGTTTTTCCAACCCTAGACGCACAGGGTACACAGAGACGGCCCAGGCCGTATAGGTGATGCAACTCAAGAAAGGGTGCACTCATAGGCGTGCCGCGTGCGCGCAGTGGCATAATTTCAATGATCAATAGTTACTATATTTATATTTATTATCAAACATTGTGCATGTAAAGTGTTCCGAATGATGCTACCTTTTATATTTGTGGCCTTTTGTGGGGAACAATGACTTTGCTTCAAGCTTTTAATCCCGATCAATATCAACAAAGACATCGTTCTTCCTATTCAGAGCATATTTCAATATTCTGGTCCGCCATTGAATCTCTCCTGCGGGGAAGAGTATATACCGGAATAAAGTCGACTCGGTTGTGTGACATGGGTTGTGTCCAACCTTACCTGAACCATAACCACATTCCATTGAAAAGTACCCCGAAGCCCATGTCACACGAACAATTCGACTTTATTCCTGTATACATATTCTGCGACCTCGTATTCTATTTTTAATTTGTTTATGGGACGTTCAATTTTCGAATAGCTAGTTTTCGGTTCTGGGGAATGCGGAAGATATTGCACGGAGAACGATGTACATCATCTTCTTCTTCTTCTGTAACTGCATTATGTGGCTTGTTTTATGTTATTTTTGCTGGCCGATTCACACACATTATTATGTCAGTGATCCGTTTCGTGAGAAGAGATTCTATTCCGGTCGGGCGATTCTTCAGATGTTGAAGAATGCATGTCGATACGTTTATCGCGCAAGGTTCCGATCGACCGTCTGCCCTATCCTACACCTCTAGCGCGCGGGTGGTTCGAGCCCTCATCTTTCGTGGATCTGTATCTTCGAATCTAATGTAACGTTTATTGATAGCTTAATTCAACGTTTCTTTCTATAATGGCGTAAACACGATAAACATGCTCTTTTAATGATCGAACTTGTTATTATCAGTTTATATTTTCTAAATTTATATATTTATTCATGTATTTACGACTGTCACGTCTGTTTATTGACCGAGATCTATTGGCGTCGGGGAATGATGAATGAGATGACGGGAAGATGAGATGGAAGATAGGTTATTCTGTTATAGGAGTTATAAGGATAGTGGGAAGGAAATGATAGACCGTAACGGCAATCAAACCCCGGTCTCCTGAATTACCTATTCGATGACTACAAAACATTTATTAAATTATTTTCTTCAAAACGGCTTGTCCGAATTCCATACAAATTTGTAATCATGTGTATCATTTTTGCGTTTATGTTCAGCGAAAATTTGATTTTTTTTGGAGAGATTTTATTTTCAAAATTTTCTTGCCCAGCCTAATCTAATTGGGCGTTTAGAAACTTGAAGATGGTTTATCTCAAAAACGGACCAACCGATTGAACCCAAAAACTATTCCAAGTTGGATAAGTCTTCGTCACGTCGATCAGTCAAACCCTGCGACCTGTGCAGTGGGTACAAACAAACAGACAGAAAACTCTCCAAGCTCCATAAGAGTGGGATGGAGGTCCTCGCTATCGCTCATCTAATCAGTGATTGGTGTCAGTCGTGATGCTGCCTGCATCTTCACCGCAAGATCACATCTCGGAGAGATCTGACACTTGACTGACACTCACTGTTCGCCAACATGGCCAGGCTGGTAGGATCGTTCGGACGGGGCATAACTAGCACGATCTTGACACCCTAAAGGAAATGGCTGAATTAAACTATTATACCTGTTATATTGTTTACATATTCAGATCCGAGGGGTTAACAACTCCTGAAATCCGGTGTACACTTGCCATGAAATCCCATTGAAATCTCATTGAAATCCCTGAAATCACTTGAAATCCGTATGTTTTTTTTTTGAAATCTCTTGAAATCTCTGAAATCACCTGAAATCAGGTGTACACCAAATTTGCGAGTTGTAAACCCCTCGTTCAGATCTTGATGGTATATGCATAATTTATTATAATATTTTATTTCATTTTTGTGTATTTTTAATGTACTATATATATGATATATTTCACTAGTATATATCATATTGGTTCAAGAATAGGTATTTGAATGAATAATAACATCAATAAGTGCAACATTGTATGTATAATTCACATTTTCACATATCTTTGTGCTAAAAATACTCAGCCTTACAAGAATATTGAATAAGTTATCTGTCTTTATATAGGTGAAAGTCAACAGAAATCTGAATTCTTCTCGAATTCTACAGTATTTATTTCTCTCTCTCTCTCTCTCTCTCTCTCTCTCTCTCTCTCTCTCTCTCTCTCTCGCACCCAACGCTAAACTTGTTGCCCTTGGTCATGGTTCTTACGAAACATCCTAAAGATGTGCTATTTATAGCGTTCTACAATCGTGAACCCGGCACGTAGTCCGATGTGTTGGCGGTGGTTCCGATCGACCGTCTCCCCTATCACTAGACATCATCGCTCGGGTGGTTCGATCCGGCGTGATTAGAGCAAATACACGTTAATACTGTGTATACAACGCTTTGCAACAAACATTATAGTAGTATGCTTGTTTTCACGTGAGTTGAGAGTCGTCTATCAACTGAATGAGAGTGAACATTTTGATAATTGTAGAGAAACTCGAGTATTTTCAAATATTTTACGTTTTTAAAAAGATATAGGCCTATATATATATTTTTTTTTTCAACTTTTTATTGGTACTATCAGAATCAACACATAGCCTATATAACACAAAAGTAACAAATCAAAAATAGCATACAAATAAGATGAGATAAGATACGAAGTAAAATTATCATTATTTTCAAGATAATACACAACATTTTGTAGTTGTGTTCCTAATTGTAAATCATATTAATGAAAAATAATTACTACATACCCAAACTGTTTATTATCATTTTTTTAATTGTTACAGAACATGAATACAATTGTAAATTGGTAATAGTGACATAGGACATAAAATGAATGAAGAAACATCCTGCGTTCATGATTTCAGTGCTAATCTCTTTCACGCACTTTTACAAGAAAACGTTTCGCATTACAATTCTCATGTATAGAGTACACGAAATAATCTGGCTATTATCTCGAAGAAATATATCCATCACGGCATCTTGTCGCCTCGGGCAACATCCAGAAAAAACTCAATCATCCATTAAAAGAAGTTAAGAGTCCACGGGATTCGATTTAGCGGAATATCAGTTTTTTTGGTGGTAATTTTTGAACGGTTTGAGATATCGAAATTCTGAAAGCAAATATACACGGATATTTTTAATACCTATATATATATATATATATATAAATATATATATATATATTGGGTTTAACTACGCACTGTTATGATAACTGAGATCTAATGGCGTCGGATGGATGATTAACGAGATGATGGGATGATGAGATGAAGGTTTTAGGGTAAAGGCATTGATTAAAGATATACACTTTAGTCAATATCTTTAGTCAATGGTAAAGGGAAGGATGGTGGGAAGGGAGCGGTCATTGCCGACTTATTGTAGGAACCATCCCGGCATAAGCCTAGACTACAGAGGGAAACCTTGAAAAACCTCTGTAAAGATGGACGGCGGTGGGGTTTTAATACCTTCAAGATGGTGTAAGGGATGGATATTTATCCCATATCGCACATAGTTGTCAGGCGTATACGGTTAAAAATGTGTATTTTTAAGCGTATACACCTGACAATCAGGCGATTTGAGATAAATAGCTATTATATCCACACCGCTTGATTGAAAACGTCTGTCTTTTCTTGTTTTCAGAATTGCGATATCGTGTATACCTTCCAAAAGTTATCACCAAAAAAACTGATATTCCGCTAAATCGACTCCTATGGACTCTTAACCCAACATGACAAGTCGGCAAAAACTAAATCTAATACACAAAGGAATATATAACCTCGAATTCTTGAAAACCCCGCGGTCCTTTTGAACTGAAATAAATCTAAAAAAAAATCGTATTAAAATCCCCTCAAGTCTATTATGATAATGCTAGGATAAAAGCGAAGGCGTGCGATTCTAGTTCAAGTTGGGCCGAGTTGAAGGCTGCTGCCTCGGGCGGCCATTATCCCGGGACGCCCGTTCGGTCCATTACGTCACACGGCCGAATTGGGTAAGGTCAGGCCGGACACCCGACAAACTATATAGTAGGCCAGTCCACTAGGCTTTCATCTTGTTTGTATTAGGTTTAACGACGCACTGTATAATGTTAACCAAGATCTATTGGCGTCGGATGAATGATTGATGAGATGATGGGATGAAGGTTACCCATGACTACAGAGGGAAATCAAGAAACACCCTGTGGAGATAGACTTTGGCGGGGATCGAACCAGGTCGGGGCCCCGGGTGCCGTGGGCCAGTGGTTTCATACGGCCTTAATAGGCCTACTTCCTTTTGATCTATTGTCTCTAATGCATTATAAATATAGGCCTAATGCATGTATATATCTCTATGTCTATGGATATATATATATATATATATATATATATATATATATATATATATATATATATATATATATATATATATATATATATATATATATATTTCGCTAGGCGGTAACTCATTTCCTTCTTCGACTGAAACCACTGTGACCCTGACGGTCATCGCAAAGTATTCATATATTACATCTATTTGTGATTACGGTATCCTTGTAACGCCTGTTGGCGTGTGGTCAGCGAGGAGGCGATGGGAATCGAACCCTGACCCCCGGCCGTCACAGCTCGCCGCGTGTGTGGTGGGCTAGGTTATGGTCGTGTTTATACTCGTGTTATTGGAGCTAGCAAGGTGGATACATGGATTCACCTTGTTAGGTTGGAGGGCCTGGAGGCGATGCAGGATGCGGTGAAATTTACGTGTGGGAAAAATACAAGACCAGAGTTGGGTATTTAGTTTGGTTAACTTTTAAATCTACGGAAATGAATCATTATGCACTTACATTTTTTTAATAATTAGAAAAGATAATTTAACTGAGTTTTTTATTAAACTTGCCGTGCAGTCGTTGTTCCCGAATTAGGGCGACTCGGTGGTATCGCTTGTATGGGGGCACCACAAGGGCGATCTTTCTTTCATAAAGGAATTAATTATGATGCATAACCTATTCAACAAACTCCGTAGGCCTAATCAGCTGTTTTTTCTTTTACGTTTGACAGTTATGCGATGTAAGTTGGGCCGATATTATATGTAGTTATAACATACCATTTTCAAGGTATTAAAAATACACGTGTTAATTTATTTTTATTTAATTTCTCATTTTAATGTTGCTTAACGACCCAACAAAAGCTAGGTTATACGGGGGTACGAATGAATATGTGATACTGAAACTATGACGTGATTATAGGTGAAAGGACGTTTACAAAAATCCGTGCTTTATGCGGGACTCGAACCCACGCCCGACCTGACTTCAGTTACCACCACTAGTGATAGTTGACTTAGCCACAGGGGCGGCTATCTGTGTTTCATCCGTATTCTAATTCTGACAGGCCTCTCATACCGTTCGATAATTATCACATAAAAACTGACATTTCGCTAAATCGATTCATAAATAAATCGATTCATCACATAACTTCCTCGTATATCTCGACTTCCTAGTACAGGTCTGTATAAATGTATTTGTTCCACAATGGTCGGAGTGGTTGCTTGATACGACTGCAGTAATAACTACGTGGGTCGGCCATGTTGGGTGAGGTTATGGTTCTGCGACACGGCATAGCGGCAATAAGGAAGTGGTCAACCAATCACAGGCCTTATTTCCCACGAGGCCCGACGCAAATACATCCTCCGACTAACGTGGCCATGTCAGTGGTTGTCATAGTTACTACTAGCCATACAGGAGGAAGCTGTATTCATTTGTTTTATTACACCAGAGGGAACTGTCATGTAAAACATTACCCTGAACGACGTTGACTAGCAAAACGTAAATACTGATATATGTAAATAGTAAATACGGTACGTAAAGAAGCACTGTGACGTACTAAGGCCCGGTTTTACGAATCTTAGTTAAGTGCTAATCCACTAACTATATTTGTTAAAGGTACGAAAATATCATATGTAACCAATGGTGATAACAAGTTAATCCGCTAACTATTGATTAATCCACTAACTATCGATTCGTAATACCGGCCCTAACATAGACTAAAGAGATACAAAGACAGTTCACGTAACGTTAAATTACGATTCATCCCCACTCCTTTGTCTCTACCCTCCCCACAGCCCTTACCCTGTAGTACTGGCATTCACCGCTAAGAGCGCTCAGAATTGTTTCGGCGATTGTGCTTCAGTCGACGATTAGATGGATGCTTGCCTGTGCTGTCAACCAAGTCTTCAACGTGACTGCTAGCAGCGCTCTAGGAATGTGTAGCGATGATTGAAGTAACTTCAGGTAATGGTGGAAGGGTTTTGAATCTCACGAAGTAACTTACGTGGGACGTCTTGAGTATCTCTTTAGTCAATGATACGATTAAGGTCCATTCACGATTAATCTTGACCTTAAACTTACTCAAATGCTAGCTCATTCATGGCATGGTTAGCTTTAGGTGGGTGAGGTCTGAGCTTTGTGTCTTCTAGAATGCTTTCTTCGTGCATTCTGGATTCTGCTCAGATTTAGTTGGAGAATCTTCACACTGCATCCTCTTCATTCTTCAAAGAAAAAAACATTCTACCATTTATTTAGCAATCATTGAAGTGAATGCAGCGCTTGCGTTGGGACCTATACGGGATTGTCAAGTCGCGACCAGGGTCTGTCGACGTGAAGAGGTTTGGTGTGTTTAGACACACGGTCTTGTCAAGTCGCGACCAGGGTCTGTCGACGTGAAGAGGTTTAGTGAAGACATGTTTGGTGTGTTTAGACACACGGTCGGTCGTGCGGGCTTTCCGCTATTCGCAGGCCATCAACCTTACACTGCCAACTGTTATTCACAGAACTATAGGCACTTGTGTTCACGGGACATTGAGGCAAGAAACATCCGCGCGCTAGTGGTGCGGGATAGGGGAGACGATCGATCGGTACCTTCATATATATATATATATATATATATTACACATTGCTTCAGGGTTTTAACGCGTATCTGATAATCAACCACCATGGGAATCTGATATATATATATATATATATATATATATATATTATATATATATATATATATATATATATATATATATATATATATATATATATATATATATATATATATATATATATATATATATATATATATATATATGTGTGTGTGTTTATATATATCTGTGAGACTGCGCCTACCAGTCGTCACAACGCAACCACCCACACACTTGACCCGATGAGGTCAAAGGTCACCAGGCAGTGCGAATAGGCGGTCATCACAAGTCTCACGTTAATATGATGTGATGTACGCTGGATAGACTTGTATTCACGAGAGTTGAAGGCTCCGACCGACCGTCCCCCCTATCTCACAACATTAGCGAGCGGGTGCCTTCGTTTGTGGATATAACTTATATAAGTACATCTCTGAAAGAAAAACCGGCACCTCCACAATCCCATCTTATTTTTTTATGACATCAATGTGCAGGAACAGTTTCAAGTCAATTGGTTATTTTTCCTGACATCTATGTCACGTACAAATATATATATATATATATATATATATATATATATATATATATATATATATATATATATATATATATATATATATATATATATATATATATAGGCTATATAAACAAGACCGATTTTTTTCTGTATGTGAATTGTAAGTCTTCGCTTATGCTCATCTATTGATAGAGCTATAAAATTAATTATTTGTACCTTTATATAAATAGGGGCCTCCATATAGCAACAAATGAAATAACAGTGTCAGTTATTATAGCATTCAGTTTAATAACCGTATTTTATGCTACATAAAACGACGACTGTGCCGTAAATACTAACTAAAACATGATTTCCACATTATCTTGTATCCACCGAGATGAAGATTACGGCCGACCGTCCCTCCTACCCTGCACCATTTGCGAACGGGTGCTTCGTACATTAATATCGCAACAATTATACACAAAACTTGCATCATTTATTCTGCCAGTAAAACTTATCTCATCACAATTCCTTTATAAGCCCCATGGATAATATAATCCGGTAAATTAATATTATATTCGTACGTTTACTGATGGTTGTATGTAGGAAAGATGAAGGAACGAAACACCCGTGCGATAGTGTTGTGGCGTAGGGGAGACACTCGATCGGAACCTTCAATTCACGTGGATATACAAGTTTATAACTAATGATGCAGTTATCGTCTTTATCGACTTGTTTTGCATGTTCTTGTACAAGATGATGGACACTTGTACATTACGTGAAATGTGTCTTCCTGGTAGAAGCTACTGGTAGAAGTTACTGGTAGAAGTTACTGGTAGAAGTTACTGGTACAAGTTACTGGTACAAGTTACTGGTAGTAATTTTACTGGTAGAAGTTACTGGTAGAAGTTACTGGTAGAAGTTACTGGTAGTAATGTTACCGGTATTAGAGTTCCTGATATTAAAGGACATCACAACCCTGAAACTAGATTTTATTGAATAATGACGATATTTATCTCCCTAATTTTAGAGAAAACTAGAATTCATTATCACAATTTCAGATTTTTTTTTGTCCTCCAGAGACCATGAGTCATGACGTTGGCATTACCGATTCTGTATAGAAACATAAACAGAATCGAGTAAAATGTGTCACAACTCAGAATGAGAGCCAGCTCCTGGAGGACAATTAAACTGTTCATAACTTCAGAAATTGTTTTTTTTCAAATTAGGGAAATAAATATCGTCATAATTCGTTGAAATCTCGTTCCAAGGTTATGTTGTCCTTTAAGAATGTCCCATTAATTGTTCGGGCCACACATGCAGTATGTGAAGTCGGTGCCCAGCTGACCCCTGACCGCACCTGTTGCAACCAGCCACAAGTGCATGTGCAATCTGACAGTGACTGCAGTCACGTGCGCCGAGTGCAACGATGGAATGCACTCGGGTAGTGTGACGTAACGACCAAGGTTGACTTGTGGACGAGCGGTGGTGTCGATGGATCGAGGAGACGGTCGATCGCATCTGTGTAGAGTCGAGAGTATGACAAGTAGTTTTATTTTTTGTTTAAGCCTCGTTTAAGGAATAATTAAAATGTACCAATTAAGATAATTATCAATCAATTAAGCTATACAGAAATAGCATTGGTATAACCAAGGATGATCACCAGTTAATCCGCTAATTATCGCTTATATAATCAACACATGTATTATTTGTAAAACTAGACGTTTTTACGAATAAATAATTTGTTTATTAAAAGATAATTATCAGATTACTTTTTGTATCTTTTGTATTTCTGTATCTTGATAATAATAATAATAATTAGCTTTTTAACACATTTATACTTTTCGTATAACGCAGTATAATAAATTTCATTCCGTATAAGCTTGAATTATAGCTATCGTACCGATAGATAGGCAACAGCGTTCCAGAGCTGTGTAACCAGTCATGTAAACCACAACTACAAAAACTACCAGAACTACCAAAACTGCCAAAACTACCAACACTATCAAAACTACCAGAACTGCCAAAACTACCAACACTACCAGAACTACCAACAGTACCAAAACTGCCAAAACTACCAAAACTACCAACACTACCAAAACTACCAGAACTACCAACACTATCAAAACTACCAGAACTGCCAAAACTACCAACACTACCAGAACTACCAACAGTACCAAAACTGCCAAAAATACCAACACTACCAAAAATACCAACACTACCAAAACTACCAGAACTACCAAAGCTATGCTGTTACCGCGGTACAAATTACACTATAGTTTCGAACATACATTGTATATACATTGATTTGGGATGGTAAGATCGCCCTTGTGGCGCCCCGTCCAAACGATCTTGTCTTTCATCCATAGCCTTTAATTGGGGAACAATGATTTTGTATCAAATTTCGATATGTAAAAATAAAACCGTACTACGCGTCGAACGTTTAGTTTCGATTATATATATATATAAGGTGCGTGAAGTTGGCACCGCCCATGAAAGCGATCAAGTTCAAATTTGGCAAATATTTAGTGCTGAATTAGTTCTAATTAGTGCCGTAAACCCCATAATTAGTGCTGCATTAGAACCGAAGTTATAAGGGTTTGTCTGTGGGCGGTGCCAACTTCACGCAGCACCGCCCATGGAACCAATCGGGCTCAAACTTCACGAATATTTAGTGCCGAATTAGTTCTAATTAGTGCCGTAAATCCGGGAATTAGTGCTGCTTCCGTTCGAAAGTTATGAGGGTTCTGCTCAAAGGTTCCAGCACCGCCCATGAAAGCGATCGGGCTCAAATTTGGCAAATATTTAGTGCTGAATTAGTTCTAATCAGTGCCGTCAACTGCATGCATTTTGGACCATTGGTTCAAAAGTTATAAGGGTTCTTCTCAAAGGTTCCAGCACCGCCCATGAAAGCGATCAGGCTCAAATTTGGCAAATATTTAGTGCTGAATTAGTTCTAATTAGTGCCGTCAACTGCATGCATTTTGGACCATTGGTTCAAAAGTTATAAGGGTTCTTCTCAGAAACTCCAGCACCACCCATGAAAGCGATCGGGCTCAAATTTGGAAAATATTTAGTGCTGAATTGGTTCTAATTAGTGCCGTTAACTGCAAGCATTCTAGACCATTGGTTCAAAAGTTATAAGGGTTCTTCTCAGAGGCTCCAGCACCGCCCATGAAAGCGATCGGGCTCAAATTTGGCAAATATTTAGTGCTGAATTGGTTCTAATTAGTGCCGTTAACTGCGAGCATTTTAGACCATTGGTTCAAAAGTTATAAGGGTTCTTCTCAGAGGCTCCAGCACCGCCCATGAAAGCGATTGGGCTCAAATTCGGCAAATATTTAGTGCTGAATTAGTTCTAATTAGTGCCGTCAACTGCATGCATTTTGGACCATTGGTTCAAAAGTTATGAGGGTTCATCTCAAAGGTTCCAGCACCGCCCATGAAAGCGATCGGGCTCAAATTCGGCAAATATTTAGTGCTGAATTAGTTCTAATTAGTGCCGTCAACTGCATGCATTTTGGACCATTGGTTCAAAAGTTATGAGGGTTCATCTCAAAGGTTCCAGCACCGCCCATGAAAGCGATCAGGCTCAAATTTGGCAAATATTTAGTGCTGAATTAGTTCTAATTAGTGCCGTCAACTGCATGCATTTTGGACCATTGGTTCAAAAGTTGTAAGGGTTCTTCTCAGAGGCTCCAGCACCGCTCATGAAAGCGATCGGGCTCAAATTTGGCAAATATTTAGTGCTGAATTAGTTCTGATTAGTGCCGTCAACTGCATGCATTTTGGACCATTGGTTCGAAAGTTGAAAGGGTTCTCCTCAAAGGTTCCAGAACCGCTCATGAAAGAGATCGGGCTCAAATTTGGCAAATATTTAGAGCTGAATTAGTTCTGATTATTGTTGTAAACCAAATACGTGCGAGACCATTGGTTCGAAAGCTATGAGTAATATTCTCCAGGGCTCTAGCACGGTCTATGTGAGTGATTGAGCTTGAATTTGGCAAATATCGTGCCCTGAATTAGTTTCAATTAGTGCAGTTAGGCAGATGCGTTATGTTTGCTTCAGGCTACAATTTGGTAAATAACGAATGCACATAGGCATGACGATATCCTAGAAAATAATTTTGTTGATGATTGTCATAATTTTATTATAGAGCACTTCGTTTCAATTATCTCCCATTACATTAACAATCAACATAACAAAATCAAATTATCGGTCCACATTATATGATGCATACAATTCCAAGTTCGAATCAATGTACTTCAATCTCAGTCAGGTTTTCTGGTTCATTTGTACACCATAAAGTATGGCTCAAGTGGATAAAGGTACTCATAGTAGCTATACTCGTTACAAATCAGTCAAATAATAATAGAAACAAATTTGAGCCCGATCGCTTTCATGGGCGGTGCTGGAACCTTTGAGAAGAACCCTTATAACTTTTGAACCAATGGTCCAAAATGCTTGCAGTTGACGGCACTAATTAGAACTAATTCAGCACTGAATATTTGCCAAATTTGAGCCCGATCGCTTTCATGGGCGGTGCTGGAGCCTCTGAGAAGAACCCTTATAACTTTTGAACCAATGGTCTAGAATGCTTGCAGTTAACGGCACTAATTAGAACCAATTCAGCACTAAATATTTTCCAAATTTGAGCCCGATCGCTTTCATGGGTGGTGCTGGAGTTTCTGAGAAGAACCCTTATAACTTTTGAACCAATGGTCCAAAATGCATGCAGTTGACGGCACTAATTAGAACTAATTCAGCACTAAATATTTGCCAAATTTGAGCCTGATCGCTTTCATGGGCGGTGCTGGAACCTTTGAGAAGAACCCTTATAACTTTTGAACCAATGGTCCAAAATGCATGCAGTTGACGGCACTGATTAGAACTAATTCAGCACTAAATATTTGCCAATTTGAGCCCGATCGCTTTCATGGGCGGTGCTGGAACCTTTGAGCAGAACCCTCATAACTTTCGAACGGAAGCAGCACTAATTCCCGGATTTACGGCACTAATTAGAACTAATTCGGCACTAAATATTCGTGAAGTTTGAGCCCGATTGGTTCCATGGGCGGTGCTGCGTGAAGTTGGCACCGCCCACAGACAAACCCTTATAACTTCGGTTCTAATGCAGCACTAATTATGGGGTTTACGGCACTAATTAGAACTAATTCAGCACTAAATATTTGCCAAATTTGAACTTGATCGCTTTCATGGGCGGTGCCAACTTCACGCACCTATATATATATATATATATATATATATATATATATATATATATATATATATATATATATATATATATATATATATATATATATATATATATATATATATAACTACCAACTAAGATCTATTGGCGTCGACGAATGATACATCATGAACGAGATGTTTGGAAGACGAGATGAAATATTGTTTTATTATGTTACTGGAAAGTGGGAAAAGACAGAGCGAAACCACGATGCACCTGTCTCGGTATAGTCGACCGTGGCGGGAATCGAACCCCAGTCTTCTGAATGACGGTTCAGTGCGCTGCAGAATAGATATCTACTAATAATAGATAATTATAGATAATTGTTAGGTGTACGATTGATGCAGTTTTGCTAATTCTCATTTCTGTAGCTATGGTTAACCGTTACGCTTATGGTTTAGCTATTAGCTATGGTTATGGTTATATTATGGTAATACGGAGGATCCATCAAGTAAGACTCGCCCAAATGGAATTTAACAATTACGACAGTACCATCGTTTTGTACCAATTATCCATTATTTTGCAACCCCAAAATCCGATTTTTGCAACCCAACCATCAAGAATTGGCATTTTTGACGCATATCATCCTTGATTTAAAGCGGAATTTTGACTTTTAACGTTGGATAGAAACCAATGAGATGAAAAATGATCTGTAGCTTCCTCAAAAATTAGTAAAATTAGTATCGTCATCGTCTATTAAAATCAAGTTTCAGGGTTGTGATGTCCTTTAATTATTTCGAGCAATCATTTCCACATTATAAAACAATTGAACGAAGAAAAAAAAAACGAATCCAGTGTTTTTTAGTTTCTGATTATCATATCGAATAATCATACACTTGCTGCACATTGGCTGTTGTACATTGACAAGTCGAAGGCTCAGGAAGGAAGAAGAAGAAGAAGACATTGATGACGCGATCCAATGAGTATGAGGGTGTGTGTGTGTTGTCGGTGTGTGTGTACAGAACCAAACACCAGATCTATTACTGGCGGCACTTGAGGGTTGACCTATGACCTGAGGATAGTACATTGACCCTTGCCATGTCTTGGTGTCACACATGCAATGTGCTTTATGTGGCGGCGCCGACATATGTACTTGTTGTAGTGTCACCTCCACCTCTCTCTCTCTATCTCTCACTCTCTCTACCTCCCTTCCTCTCTCTCTCCCGCTTTCTCTCTGTTTTTCCGGACAGTCCCTCAAGAACCGGATGTAATGCCTCCGATGCCATACCATCTCCTTTCTAGGTACATATCTTCCCGTTTCCTCCTTCTCTTACCAGTTTGCCTGTTTTTCCAGCTAGTCTCCTCCCTCAGGAACAGGATCTACTGATCTACCGAGGCCACACCATCCCCTGGATAGGTTCATACCTTCATGTTTCCTCCCCTTTATAGGTTCATACCTTCCTATTTCCTCCCCTTTCTATAGGTTCATACCTTCTTGTTTCCTCCCCTTTCTAGGTTCATACCTTCCTATTTCCTCCCCTTTCTAGGTTCATGTCTTCCCGTTTCCTCCTTTTCACACCGTTTTACCTATTTATCCGGGTAGTCCTCTCCCTTTCGAGGTACATATCTTCCTGTTTCCTCATTTTCTTCTTGTTTCCGCGGTTTCTCTGTTTTTCCGGGTAGTCCCTCCCCACCCACCCCCCGGCTAGAACCGGATTCAATGCCCCCAGAGGCCCCACATCTCTCTGGGAAACGGCATACCATCATGCCTTCGCACAGGCTGCCTCCATTCATCAAGTCCGCTCAGAGAACAGGGTCAAGGAACGACCGAGTACAGTCGGCGCGCCGCGAGTCCGCCGGCACGGCCGCTCGTCGCGCATCGCCCGGCGACGAGCGGCTGTCCCGCGGGCACGGCCTCTTGCCGCGCTAGGACTGCATGTTCAGTCTTACGTGTGTGCTCGGCCGGTATGTCTCGGGTACAGCGAAAAAGTGGATATATGTTTTGTTGTTACGGGAAAAAAAATTGTAATTAAAAATCGAAAATTTATAGTTTTTTATTTAATTGGGGTTTTTAGGATTTTTTTGTGAATGAAAAATCATTTTAATAATATCTCGACCAGTGCTATTGTTATACAGTTCGCAGTGAACGTAACGTTCGGGCAATTTTAACACGTAGACATTTTTATTTATAACGTTATTGTATTTATTTATTTATTCGATTCTTTATTTATTTGTTTATAAACGTATCATGAAATCTTGAAATCAAGACATATTTAATGTTGAACATTTATAAGTGAGTGATGGAAATAAGCCACAGTAATTCTTGACTCGATTTAGTGCATTCCCAGTATTAGAATTTTGATATCTCATACCGTTCGAAAGTTATCAAGAAAAAATCACTAAATCGACACCAAGGCACTTGATACGGTTTCAAGTTTTGTTTACGTGTCCTGAGCCGCCTGTGTGGCTCGGTAAGCTAAAGCATTGCCTTGGGAACCGACGTGAAGTTGGGCTTCAGATCCTCTCTATATAGCCCTATAACGTAGTCGTTGCCGCGTCCCAATCCCCAATATTCATTCATTCAGACGTGGTCTCGACTCCCACATAAGGCATGCGTCTTCATATATCAACGCTCATTCGTACCCCCAAATAACCTATGTGTTAGTGGGGCTTATGAACGACAAGAAAGAATCGGATGTGGAAACCCTTCTAGGGGATACATGCAAGGTGCTTATAAACACAGAGAAATTCATCTTTACTATTTTTTTCCAATGTTCACAAACCTGCGTAATTGTTTAAAAAGTATATCAACTACAAGATAATTTCATGCTCTTTAATTAATATGACATTTCATTTCTGTGAATTCAACCAGTTTTAAGATAATACATCAATGAATACTTGGAATGTGATGAGATTTATTGACGTATTGTCTTGAAATTGATTGAATTCACAAAAATACAATATCACATAAATTAAAGTGTATAAATTATCTCGGAGTTGATATAGGCCTACTTATTATTCAATTACACTAGCTCGGGAACATCACAGCCTTCTTAATTGGATAAGACAGTCTCTAGAAAAGAATGATCTGTATAAAGAAGGCTGTGGGGAACATCAACAAAAATAGCTACGATGAATTTTTACTTTTTATAAGCACCTTGCAATCCGCGCTCAGTTCTGAATTTCCCTTCAATCCGATTGGCTCGCTGAGTCTCATTCGATAGTTCATGTTCATGCCGCTGATCTGCAGGCCTGTGCTGGGCCAGTAATTCACCGGCCAGTACCGTTATGACCGACGTAATTCTCTTTCAACTTAATTAACGCGATTTACATAGCAATTATAAGAGGATAAATTACAACTGGAGATTTCCGTCTGGGTTGGGTGTGGTGGAAAAAAACATTGTTTTCTTGATAACTTTTGAATTATATGAATATATATATATATATATAGACGAGAATAACGATTAAGAAATGCGACTACGTCTTTGAAAAGCGTTCAATCTTTCAAGTTGCATTATCAAGTAGCCCATATATAGGCCTAATCACCTAAATTGAATACTTTGTCAAGTTGGTATGGGCCTATAGACCAGAGGCGAACCATTTCCGTAGATCCCAGTATAGGGCATCCCTATATATTTTTTTTATTGTTCAAAAACACTGATAGGCCTACAGAAAGAAAATTACAATTAGACCTACAACAAAAACATCCACGAAGCCCTTAAAAAGGGCTTTTGTGGGTTAAAACTTGAAATAGTGATTAGTACAAATTATATATAGCGTATATATGCCTATATATATATATATATATATATATATATATATATATATATATATATATATATATATATATATATATATATATATATATATATATATATATATATATATATATATTTATTTATTTATTTGATGAAGAAATCTGAAAGCTGTATTTCTGTCACGTGTAGCGGGCTATAAACGTGATTCGGGGAGTGCTCAGCTCTCTATCTCTATCTCTCTCATCGAAGAATGCACACTAGTGTGACGAGCTGTGCGCATGCGCGTCGGGCAATTAGTGTGTGATTAAGTGCACAGTGTGACTGATTAGTGAAGCCGATATTATATCACATGTACAATCCGCGGAGGAACATTTCGTAAGACTGCGCGCGTCGGATATTTATGTTGATAGTACTCGTGGTAAGTACAGTGGGATGGAGGCACGAATCGTGGTAACGTGGAAGGAATCGTGGCTTGATGGTGCTTTTATTTATATTGGGTTTAATAAGGCACTATATTGATAACTAATATCCGAGGGGTTAACAATTCCTGAAATCAGGTGTACACTTGTCATGAAATCCCTGAAATCACCTGAAATCACCTGAACACACCTGAAATCCCTGAAATCCCTTAAATCACCCGAAATCCCTGAAATCACTTGAAATCTTCTGAAATCACCTAAAATCACCTGAAATCCCTGAAATCACTTGAAATCCCTGAAATCACCTGAAATCCCTGAAATCACCTGAAATCTTGAAATCTGAAATCAGGTGTACACCACATTTTCGAGTTGTAAACCCCTCGCTAATATCTATTGGCTTCGGATAAGTGATTAATGAGATGATGGGATGATGGGATGATGGGTGGATTGCAAAGACGAAGTTTAAACTCCGGCCTATTTAGACGCCGTCTAAGGTAAGCCGGGGTTTAAACTTCGTCTTTGCAATCCACCCTACGAGTTGGAACGTTATTCTGTCAGGTGTTTCTCGATAGAAGGGAAGAAGTTAATTGTGAAACCATCCCAGTATTACCTGAACGATAAAGGGGAACCAGGAAAAAACCCCGTCAGGATTGGTCGACGATTCTAGGAACCGATTTCTAGGACTAAGACGAGAACTAAGACTGAAACTGTCGATAAAACTGTTCTGAATCGACTTGATTGACCATAGTCAGCTCAGTTGTAGATATATCTGTCGCTGGACCTGGCACCTCCACCCGTGTTAAACTGTCGGCTGTTTTCTCGAGCTCTTCTCCCGACCCAATGTGTGTACTAGACCGTCCTATATAGCATATTGTATGCATTTATACGAATTTTTTTTGCAAACTTAAAACACTGTACAATACGGTTGCCAACTTGGACACAATATAACAACAGAAACAAATGATCGATTATAAGAAAAAAACGTCGTCATAATAATATAGTAATATTATATCGTAATGTAAAATTATCAATATTCATAGAAATATTACATTATTCAGCATTACATTGCATTTTATTGTGTAGCATTATATTGTATGACATTATATTGTATGGCGTTATATTGTATGGCATTATATTATACGGCATTATATTGTGTAGCATTATATTAATAATAATAATTGTTTATTGGCAGTTATACAGGTGTTACAAGTTATGCTTCGTCGTTATATAGGGGGTCTACAGGTTATCACAGTAGGCCAACTTTTTTATAATAATCGTCAATAAAGTAAAATCATTTTTCTATTAAAAATCTTTCAACATGGGATTTAAAAGAGTGCATTCTTGATATTGATCGCACTTCAGGTGGTAAAAGATTAAAGAATTTGACACCGTTGTGATTTAACCCTGTTTCATAAAGTGCAGTGTGGTGGTGGTCAATAGCAGGTGCATTTTTACCTCTAGTGTTGTATGTGTGGCTAGATTTGTTGTCAAATAAGTCGATATTATACTTGACAAATAAAACACTTTCAAGAATATAAATACAGGCTTCTAACGCAAGTTGTAATTATTAGATGAGCGTAGCGAAGACTTCCATTTCACATACCGAAAAAAATGGGCTTCGTTTTTTTTTTTTTCAATTTTGTGCGCGCCATACTTGTCAGGATTTTTTTTATGAATATTGGTATCACACCAGGATAGGTTGGGATTATTTTTCAGACAAATTGGTTGAACGGTTTTATACCGGGAAAAAATTGGAAAGTTTGGAAAATCCCCATAAGAATAACCCAGGGGAAAAATACTTCAAAAACGAAAATTTTTCAAAAGCTTTCAAATTCTTTTCTTTATATTATGATAAAGTCTGTTGGTATCACTACATCGTGCTAGGACTAAGATTGGTTAATATCGACTACAGAAATTACCTGTCATGGCAACAATTCTATTTCTGTGTATTTCCATTGTTGTTAGCAAATCCGAGCACTGATCTTGAGGTGGGCTTCGAAATGTGATGAGTTATTGCAGTCCAAGAGACCGTGACTTTGTTTTTACAACATATTCCCATTGTTGGTGGCTTTTTATTAAACATTAACGAATCCAAGTCCTAGCCTCTTGGAGCTAGCTAGCCTTAGGAGGTCATTTTGAGTGGTTTATTAGGTAAGGGTCCTGTAACTCGACTGAGCGACGACCCGATGACGTCACGCTGGAAGGAACCGTCTTATTGATGCCGTGATGGAATTCGCTAATTGCGCGATTATCAGAACAAGTTATCTCCTAGTTGTTGTTTAAACACTGACCTTGGCTTATTTCCACGATACGAACACAAGCTTTCTGTTGAATCAACTCTTCATTGTTCCCCAATGGACGACTAGTGGTGGGTGGGGCTTGTCATTCGGCCATCTAGATATATGCAACTGAGATACCCTGATTGGAGTTCTCGAGATATGGCACTTTCATATGACGTTGTTATAGGGATGGGATGCATATCTAGACACAGTAGACAGACTCATGCTAGTCCAACTATATCTGTTCTATCTGCTAGCCTACTATGTGTACTATCTATACTATCTATTACTATCTATTACTATCTATTAGTATTCACTACTTTCTATAGGCCTACTACATATTACTATCTACTATTAGGCTACTATCTATACTATCTATTGCTATTCATTCATGTTCTAACTAACTTAATAGTTAGGTGAGGCCCAACACCGGATGGCATTGTAGGCATATCACATAAAATTTCTATATGGGTCTTCTTCCCCCCCCCCCCCCCCATGGATGTTAAATGTTTTGTGGGCGTGGGTTTGAGTCCCGCAAAAGGCATGGGGTTTTTGTACACGTCCCTTTCATTTTATTTGTATTGATGAGTTCAACGACGCACTGTATACTGATGATAATTAAGGATCTATTGGCGTGGGAGAATGATATATATGAGGTGCTGGGATGAAAGGCTCTTTTGGTAGGTGTTTTTGGATATAGTGGGAAGGAGTCGGTCGTGGCCTGTTGTTAAGAAATCGTCCCAGTATTGACCTGATCGACTGAGATAAACCACGTAAATCCCCAGTCAGAACGTGCGACTATGGTGGGAATCGAGCCCCAGTCTCCTGAATGACGGTTCAGTGTGTTGGCCACTCGAACACTCGTCTCATTCTTATTCCCATAACCTAGCTGTTGGTGGGGTTCTTGAACACCATTAAAAAAATCAAGATTCTACCGTGTAAAAGCTTCAAAAAAAAACGTCAGTTTTTGTGACATCTTGTTTCTCCTTGTTTTAGGCAAACAGCGCAGCTCTAGGCCGCGTCCAGGGCAACAAGCCAAGGGGGCTGAACGGGGGGGCGATGGCCACCGCCACTGCTTACGCCACGGGGGGGCCGGGGGGGCAGCAGTACGCCCAGTGGCGGCAGGCTTCGCCTATGCAGCAGCCGCACTACGCGGCGCAGCCCCAGCAGACCCACCACTATACGTCGCACCAGACACACACGGTAAGCGGACCACACCCGGTTTATGCCTGACCCGGTATCTGCCGGACCCGTTTGCGAGAATTTTTCTGCAAGTCGGTTTTTAAATGGGACTAAAAGTGACCAATGGGAACGCTACGATTTGTGACGTCATGGCGCAGTTGCTATTGATGAAGCATGTCTGTGTGGCGCTACTGTTAGCATGGCTGCCTCATGTTTTGAGGGTCCATGGTTCGACTCCTGACGCTGTTAAATTCTTTTTTTCCAGCAAAATAACTATCAAATATTGACTCAAGCGCAGGGTTATAGTTTGGGTTAATTTTTTTTTCCAATTTGACCACAGAAACAAAAATATCTATACAAATGTTGTGATTTTTTGAAACTGTAAATAATTTTAGTCCCCTTTGAAAACCGACTTGCGCAAAAATTCTCGCAGCCGGTTTCAGCCGTAGGCGGATCACCGGAGGCGCCACTACGGATTTCCATTTCCCGATACTCATTTCGCCAGTAAAAATCACCCTGGCGGGAACTTTCTGCCCTATGGATACGGGGAACGCCTTACGCACTAAACCACAGTGTTATTGTGAACAGTTACATGGAAACGCCATCAGTCACTTGGTCATTACTCTTAAACACTAAACTATAGACAATAAACACAGTAAACACTACAATTATTGTGAACTATATGGCCTTGAACGGAAATGGTCAAATGGAAAAATCGGTCAATAAAATATGTTCACGTATAATGGGGGCGGTTTAATGATAAGGATTTACGATCATGTTTTACTGGTGAATTAGATAGGCCTACCTCCTTACTTAGGCAACCTGCAGCACTATCTAGGCAACCATCATCACTCATTCGCTATGCGGCACAGCCTATATGTCAGGTATAATAGCACTTCTACAATTGCATGCTATTTATTAGTGCATTTAATACCCGCCTGTCATTCCATTATTAAGGCGCCCCCAGTCTGTTAGGGCAAAAACTTGCCGCGATTTCACAGATATAAATGATCAATGCAAGGTAGAATATTAAAAAATACATCATTAGATGCAGACAATATCTGTTGAAAATGTGCCGATTCAAATTTTATGATAGCCGCCCTAGCGGTAGCTAGCGGTAGTAACTGAAGTCACCGTTGGGCGTGGGTTCGAGTCCCGCATAAGGCATGGGTTTTTGTAAACGTCCTTTCACCTATCATCACTTCATCGTCTCACTATCATCCGCTCATTCGTACCCCCGTATAACCTAGCTGTCGTTAAGCAAAATTTAAAAAAAAAAAAAAAAAAAAAAAAAAATGAAGGTGGAAAGATGTAACAGTATAACACTCGATATTTTCGCCTTCGTTTTTTTTTAACGTCACAGCGTACCGTTACATGCAAATAACACGTAACATATTATATGTTTATTATGGATCGACAGTATTTTATACGATAATTCTCTGAATAGTGTGAAGCATTTTCTAGTCACCACGATCGTTTATATGTATTATTGACACTGGAAATGTTTTACTGTGAGTGGGTTCCCCTTGGCTCGTAACAGCTGTTTTATTACCCGTGTTATTAGATGCAATAGGCGTACAGAGATGAATTAAAAGGTGATTGCATTTGAATACCCTGCTTTTTGCCGACGTTAATTACTTCCAAGAGATATGCAGTAATTGTGAAGTTAGAATTAATTGCTGTTCTGCGAAACGATAAATAACGAGACGATTTTCTTTTTGAGTGTGTGGTAACACGTATTTCACATGTCCAGTGCTTGGGATAAAAACATCGGGGAAAAGCTCATTTATAATAATGTGTCTACGTCACAATAGATAAATATACCTAAAGTTACACGTGTTTTTGCTTTGTCAACTAATATCAATATCTTTCGAAGTAGGCCTACTGGTAATTTGTGACATTGGTTTTTTCATATAATTTTTGATACCTATAATATTTTGTTCAGGATTTCTCAGTTACATGCGCAAACTTATTCCGTGGGCTTAAGCTTGCTACGACTAATGTTACCGCTTTTCAATGTTATTAAAAAAAAAAAAAAATGATACCTATTAAAAGAGCATGCCTATTTTCAATATGATAAATTTCGAGTATTTTCAATATTGGACATTCAAAATATATTTAATATATTTTTTTTTTTCGATTTCGATGTAAATAAAAAAAGTACAATTCGAGTGTTAGCACACTGAACCGTCATTCAGGAGACCGGGTTTCAATTCCCGCCAAGGTCCTGATAGTTTTTTTTCTTTTAGTTTACCTCTGTCGTTCAGGTTGTTACTGGGTTTTTTCCTTAACAGCAAACCACGACCGAATCCTTCCCACTATCCAAAAACACTTGATAAAATAACCTTAAATCTCAATCAGTCTATGAAAAAATCAGTTTTTTGGTGATAACTTTTGAATGGCATAAGATATAATTCTTTTGCCGAGGATCCACTGATACATTTAATACCTTTGAGATGGTATGAGGTATAACTATTCAACTAATATCGCATGATTGTCAGGCTTATTTACAGCTGAAAAACGCATGTTTATTTGTATACACTTGACAACTATGCGACATGTCATATAGTTTAAATTTACATCATTTTGAAGGTATTGAAGATATCTGTGTATCCATATTTAATTGGAATTTTGATATCTCATATCGCTCGAAAGTTATCACAAAAAAATGATTTCATTAAATCGACTCTCAGTGCACTCTTAACGGAGCCCGATTTCATGTCGATATATTATGACATTCGAGGTGAAATTAAATCAATATATTTGCATTTAATTAAAATAAATGATGAGGGATAAGTATAGCAATTAAAATTGTGTAATATATCACGATAACTTTTTATACAAGAATATGCATAGAAAAAACTATAAAAAGTTGGATTATCATTATTATTAATTATATCTGGTGATAAAGTTTTTTTGTGGTAGCTTCAGTTGGCATTTTGCTTTGTATATGAATATTTATTTTTGTATTTATACCTGTTTATCCGTGAGTAATTGACAGAATCGTATTGCATAAGCCAAGTCGGATGATTCAAGTTGAATATTATACGTAGATATAGGCCTACATGAAAGTCAAAATATATATTCGTAACTATAAATATGTAGGCCTATATAGGCCTATATGCATCATAATTTCAATAGGTATTTTAGCTTTCAAAGGGTATACGTGGCTATTTTGAGAAATCATTTGTAGCACCATTATTCATTGTCTTCATATTACTTTTATACTATTATTTTTATTTTTATATTATTTTTACTATTTTTTTCTATTATACTGTCATTATTTTTTCCCACTCATTCATGTTAGAAATGATAACATCATGTCCAGTAGAAGGCGGAGATAATTTGGAGCGTCAATGATAATGACTGGAATTTTCTAGTTTCTTGTCTCAATATTTCAAACTTTAAGAATTGTGTCCTTTAATAATAACTTGAATTCATGTAACAACAACTGTCTGTATACATGAACGAGGCTTTTGTCTTGTCAATGTTATCAAGTTGTATTTCCGAGAACAGTTTCGTTTAATAATCTGGACGCCAGCCTCACTGACACTCGTCATTCACACCACTCGACAAGCCATAAACCAATCGGAAGTGCTCTGTGATTCCCAGCCATGCTGATACTCGAGCATCCATCAAGGAAGACGCGCATCTACCAACCGATATACGTAAACACTTCGAGAAAGATCGAGAAACTTCGCATTTAAACACTTTAGAAAGATGTAGTTGTGCTTTCGAATTGTAAATATCGTCCAGGAAAATTGTATAGTTAGTCAAAATACTACAGCGGTACCAATGTAGCGGACATCAGTTTATTTGTCAGGTTGGTAGATTGCATAGTGGATGTTCAAAACCACTGGTCGAGGAATGTTTTGAAATTGGAACGCGACGCACAATCGTACAGGGCGATTTGATTGGTTGTTTGACTTCCCGCGCTGATCCCCATTCGTTGACAGTTTGATGTCTTGTCTTCTGTGATGCGACTTGTGCCTGACATCTGGTTCTTAGTTTATCTTTGTCAGGGTAAACAGTGCGGTGATATATGTTGTCTTGTTCGTTTATGGTGTTTTCTTGTGCGTAATGGGAAAATAAACATATATAGATCAAAAACACACAGTCAATATAAAAGACCACAATTTTAAAAATCTTCACGTTGTTTTGCACCCTCCCTACCGCTCACCCAATCGAGAATGGTTTCCTCTCCACACTTCTAATTTTCCTTGTTTGTAAATGGTCAACATACGACTGAAATTGTTAGAATCCAATTATATTTCACATCATTTTGATGGTATTGAAAATATGTGTGCTGATATACTTCAATCGAATTATCATACTGTTCAAAGCTATCGCCAGAAAACTAATATTTCTCTCTATATATAGACTTCCAAGGATATACACGTATTTTTCACGAGCAGCACGTTTTTAGCTCTTTGATTTCTGATGCGTACGAACAACCCACTCTTTCCCACGCATCGTTCTCTATTGTCGGCGTCCTTATTCTCCTGAGAGAAAACATTCCGCTGTATCCAGACCTAGTGAAGCGAGTGCGAGTGAGACAGACGCATCATTATATCACCAAGAAGAGGACTCGTTTCCGAGAGTTAGTTGCTCTTATTTCGAGCCGCAGTTATCGACGTTCTGGGGACCAACTGCCCGGTGATTGTGTTGCTAAGACAGTCAAGGAATCAACTTATAAGTGATACAAACACATTCATTTACATAGGCCTCTATTATAAAGTGTGTTTATTTAAAATTCGACGAGAAAATAAAAAGAAGATCGCAATGAACACAAGTTGGTGTTCTTGTTGCCCACCGCAGTCTTTCGATTCACGTGCACCACCCCCGACCACCTTACCGTCCCCGCATTTTCTACCACCCCAAATAGTTCGGCCGCCCCCCGTCGTCCTACCGCCCCCCGTCCTGACACGCACGATGGTCGACAAGATATTCTATCGTCGTTTCCCGTCACGTCCTTTCAGTTACCCGCCCCCGATCGCCGTTTACACGCCTACCGCCTCGCACATGTTCGCCCCCAGCGTGCCGCCCCCCACGGGGCAACCGTCCCTCAACCTCGTCCCGATCTCGATTAGTATTTCCAATCATGATTCGTTGTCGTCGGCAACTTTTTCGTTCGCGGGCAGAGGAAAGCAATTGGGCATTTACCCCCCGCCAGATGTCATCCCGTCGGGCACATCGGGCACTTGTCCGTCGCGTGGGACGCCGTCGGGCACTGTGGTGAGTGTTTCGTCATCATCATTGCTATCGGGCACCTCCGTCACTACGGGCACTTGGTCGTCGAGCGCTGCTTCAGCGGTTACCAATCATTCGGGCACGGATACTACCGGTATATCGAGCTCCTCTACACCATCGGGCACCATCTCGTCCGTCAATAACGGCCTGCGAGTGTCGCGTGTGAACGCCTGTGAAGACGACAACGGGGTGTCGGCGACGGAGTATTTCTCGTTCCCCACCCGGTACGTCACGGCGAGAACGACGCCGCCGTTCAGGTGGACGACGTCGCGACGCTCGGTGACGACGCGGCGGTGTGAGGGAAGAGTGGAGGTCGGCGGACGGACGCGCGAGACGTCGGGACGGCGTCGGGGTCGAGGAAGGAGTGTGGCGTCGAGGGTATGATACCGTGTCCCCGAATAACCTAGCTGTTGGTGGGGTCGATCAGCTAACTTGTGGTGGTTTCGTGTACCCATGTGTTGTGACATCTCCCATCAAGATACTTGGCGAGTTTTCGTGTGCATTTTTTTTGTTATTTATTTATTCGTGATTTGCACATTTAGACACGGGGTCATTTTTTCTCTAAAATGAATAGGTAGGATCGTTCTTACGGGACACCACACACGGGCAGTCCTACACCACCACAAAGAAAATAATCAATTTATATGCATATTGATTTCTAAACTTAGTAGGCCTATATATAACCGGCTTATGTCCTTCAATTGAAACATGTTATTCTTCATACCGGTATATTATTCATGAACCAGCACATGCAGCTCAGTTGAGGAGGTGAGGGTCATATTGGACCTGGTTCGATCCCCGCCGCCGTCCATCTGTACATAATCCTCAAGTCGGAGCTATTGCCGGGAAGGTTCTTACAATGTAGGCTACGACTGCTTCCTTCTCACTATCCTGCCCATACCTACGAAAATCTTCATCTCATTGATCATCGATCCGTCGCCAATAGATCTTGGTTATCATTACAGTGCATCTGACCGATGCTGAACCCAATATCAATAATACTAATTAAACGTATAATGGCCACTGATCTATGGATGTGCTGTTTCGACTCCCATTGTTTTGTACGGGTGGAGGCGCCGGGTTGCTTCTGTACTAAACCGTATTGGCCTCAACACACTGCTCAGTTTTCTCTTGTTTCTTGATTATATCGGCTAGTACATAAAATACATTATATTGTCGTGGCTGCGCTGCGGTAGCGCGTGCAATTTTGTACATGAAGGCCGCCAGTTCGATTCTCGTTGTATAGTCAAACTTTTTTGGCTTTCATGAAATTATATTTTTGAGAATGGTTTCATATCCTGCGTTGTTTTCTCCGTGTGTTCACCACACTCCTGGTTACCATACCTCACTCGTTCGTTAAACCATAGCCGATAACGTACTATATTTATTCATATTGGGTTTAACGACGCATTGTGATGATGATAGCGACTGATGACTAAGATATATTGGCGTCGGTGAATGATATGATGGAAAGATGATATGGAAGGTTATTTTATTAGTAACTCATCGGTGGATTTTGGACAGTGTGGTAGGTAACGCTAATCTAAACGTCGCTAATAGTTCTTGGCCACTCATCACTAAAGTACGTCGTTAAGCCTGAATATATTTTTGAATACAACAATAAGTTTCGATCGTACGTCCCCCCCTATCCCACACCATAAGCGCACTGGTGTTTCGAACTTTCGATCCTTCATCTTATTCATCTATTCTGATGCGTCATGTTTATTTGGTTCATTCTGACAGACTTTTCAAGATTGTTTATAATCTGTCTGGATCTTAGGTCTGGATCGTTGAGACCACAAGTGTTGAGAGACGATGTTGCGAAACATCCGCTCGCTAATGGTGTGGAATAGGGGGGACTATCAATCGGAACCTTCGTCTTACTTCGACACTGAAATGAGGGCGACGATTGACCTACCCGTGGTATCGTCTAACCAGGGCGATCTGGGGTGTCGACCCGTCTCGGCCACGTATTACGCGTGAGAGTATTTGTCTTGGCGTAAACAGACGAGTGACGTCATGACCGGAAGTGGATGACGAGAGTTCGGTGATGATAACAAGTAATAAGCTAATCAACAGGTCAAAGTCTTGGTGTGAGGGGCCAGTACATGTGTCCAGGAGAAGTGATCTGTCAACAATAGGGAAATGATGATTAGGGTCAACAATGGCGCCAAGTGATGACAGAGATGATCCCTACATAACGACCTGCGCCACCACACGAGGGGTTAACAACAACTCCTGAAATCAGATGTGTGGGCCTCCTCCTCCTATCCCCGTCATCACTTGAAATCCTGAAATACTCAAAATCACTTGAAATCCTGAAATCAAAAGAAATCACGAGAAATCAATTGAATCTCTGAAGTCCTTGAAATCACGAGAAATCCCTGAAATGACTTGAATCTTTGAATTCCTTGAAATCACTTGAATCCCTGAAATTCCTGAAATCACTGGAATCTCTTGACTCACTGAAATTCCTAAAGTCTCTCAAATTCCTGACATCCATTGAATCGCGGGTTAATCTCTGCAATCTCCTCAGGCTTCAAATCCCTGAAATCACTCAAATCTTTGAAACCACAAGAAGTCACTTTAACCTCTGAAATTCCTGAAATCACTTACATATATGAAATTCACGAAATCATTTAAATCTGAAATTCCTGAAATCACTTACATAGCCTATATGAAATTCACAAAATCATTTAAACCTGAAATTCCTGAAATCACTTCAATCCTAGAAATCTAGAATCGAGTGTAGGCCTACACTGAATTTGCTCATTTTCACCCTTTCTCACCGTTCCCCTCGTTCTCTCTCACGTTCTCATCGTCTCTCTCTCTCTGTTTCCAGTACGGCAGCCAGCGCGTCCCGACCGCCAGCAGTCCTGCCAACAGCAGTTCTAGTTCCAACACTGGCAGCCAGAGCGGGACACTGTCGACGTCGCTCAGCACCAACCTGACGGGCGGCGGACTGGGACTGGTCTGCTCGAGCGATCAGCTGTCGAAGACCAACCTGTACATCCGCGGCCTCAACCAGAACACCACCGACAAGGACCTCGTCAACATGTGCTCACAGTAAGTCACGCTGACGACTAAACATTCTACATACTCATACTCAATTTCACCGTACTCCAAAAAAAAAAAAAAAAAAAAATTTAGTCATTTATCAGTAGTCATCATTTATCACATAGTCATTATCAGTAGCGAAGCATTGAGGTAAACATTGAGACAATGTCTACCCAATGAAAAATAATTGAAGGAAAACCTTGTATATCTCTATTTTCATCTCTAAATTGATTTCAAGTTTCCCCTGTAGACGATATTTTGCCGTATACACCGTCACACGTTGTGTGTGTGTGCATGGTTGTCCGTGCACGCGGCTATAGTAAATACTCAATTTCACCGTAGGCCTACTCCCGATTTTTTTTTTTCTTTTTTCCAGATAAGAGTTGGTGAAGTTTCCATCTCTCTCTTATGGATTTTTGTCGGTGTGTTTTGTTATTTGTTTGTAAGCACTGCACAGATCGCAGGGTTTGACTGATTGACATGAAACTTTTTCTGTATCCTACCTGTATCCTGAATCATACCTACAATTGTGTAGTTTTGGGGTCAAATCGGTGGACCATTTTTGAGAAACACCATCTCAAAGTTTCTAAAACCCTCACAAACTTGAGCTGGGCGTAAAAATTGAAAAATAAAATCTCTCCGATATAATTCAAAGTTTCCTCAAATGTAAACACAAAAATGGTACACATTATTGAAAATTCATGCAATTTGGACCAGCCATTTTGAAGAAAATAATGTGATAAATGTTTTTTATTGATCGAATAGATAGAAATATCAGCAGAAAAATGTTGCAGTGATAGATTCACGGCTCCTTAGATTCGTTGGTATTGAATGAGGGTGTGGAGAGTTTTCGATTATACTGTATATAGACATCTCGCTCATCTTGGAACACATATTCTGCGTTGACCTGGTTTATTTATTGGTAGTTAACATTACAGTGCTTCGTTGAACCCAATATGAAGAACTCGGCTCAGCTCAGCGTCAGCTTACTCGTGAGCAACTCGATTGAAACTTGTCTTCTCTTGTTTTCCAGGTACGGCAACATAATCTCCACGAAAGCCATCCTAGACAAGAACACGAATAAATGTAAAGGTAATTATTCTCTTCGTAGAAGTAGAACTCGACAGCGAGTGTGAACTCCGGCGGCAACTTCAGCCCGCCATCAGCGGACCAAACGTAACTTGACCACAGAATAGGGCGGCTAAAATAATCCTCTTTTTTTGTCAGATTTGTAAAATCGGTATTTGACTTGTATCACCCGAAACCTGTTGCAGGTTTAATGACATATTAATTTAGTTTTACTTGCTTTAAGACCGGGCAATGTTAATCGGCAACAGGTATGCGATCAAGTACTTACCAAGTTCATGTGTTCTTTCAAAATTCTTTATTGGTGTTAATCTAGGTTATTTCTTGAGTAACAATATGAAACATAAATGGAATTGATATTTTGAGAAGTACATTTGTGAGATTTTATTGCGTGAAAGCGTAAATAAGTATCGGGTACCTATGGTCTCTTGATATAATATCATATCGTAAGCTTCTCTTCTACACCCAAACTGTGATAAAAACGGAAGTGCTATATTTCGACACGGAAACTGTAACGAGAAATCGTGAGACAGTAAAAACTATTCTTTAAAACAATTAACGACCAGTGAAATATGCGTAGCTTATTACTCAGCCACCTAGGTGTTGTCAATTAGGGCAATTTCATGATTGGTGCTTTCCAAATGTCACATAATAAACAGCTCACTTGCTTGGATGTAGGTTTGTGACGTTAGTGGGTAGGGCATACAATCACTAGTCATCGAACGTAGCTAATAAAAATTGAAATGTTTTCAATACACTTTCTCAAATAATTGAGCAAAAACAATGGTTATATTTGTGCGGTTGTATTTGTCATGGATGTTTACTGAGCGGTATCGTTTCCGACCGACCGCAATGCTGAAGTTGCCGCCAGGAGTTGTTGTACTGTAGTCCCCCCGCCCCCCGCATGATCGTAACATAGGCGTGCACATCTCGTTGCATCCCTTTGGACGTTGGCTCAAGGTCACGCTTCCGTCGTTGACTCACGTAGGAGATGTTGTGTCGAGTACACTCTAGCACTGCACTTGTTGCACTTGCACAACGCATGACCGACGAGAGAGAGGGAAGGAGAGAGAAAGAGTGGCATTACCCGATCCCCGCGGCAATTAAGATTATGGTTTCTAGTTTTCTCTAAAATTGTGAGCAAAACAAATTATTCAAATCTATCCCCAGGTGTGATATTTCATAAGAAAGTTCATATTTTGATATTTACGTATCAATTTTTAACGTTTGATTGACTTGAAAAATCCTATAGCCGACATTTTTTTTTTTTTTTATCGAGTGACAAACTTGGATGTTTGTAAATATATTGATAACAAGTTAACCTGTCAACTATTGCTTAGTCCACTAACTATCAATCCATAAAACTGGCCCTAAGCGATCTACAATAATTACCTTTTCACATTTTTTTTACTTTTCAAGATGTTTCTCAAGTGACCCTGTCCTAGTTGAATGCACAAAGTGGATTCTAGTAGAGTAGAAAAGTGCATCTGTCATTCGTGAATGCACCGTAGTTAATTAATGTTGATGCACAAATGTTAGAGTGCACTCAAATGGATGTCCTAGACACATGCATGCAGCGTGAAATTGCATTGTAAATTAGCTTTGTCTATCGTTCAACTTTAATTGGATTTTAGTAATCTTGTAGTTTGAAAGCAATTTATATATATAGATATACATATTTAATGTGAAATTTATACATCTTATATTATGTACCATTGTGATAGGTAATAACTAGTTGGGTTTGCAGACCAAAAAGAAGAAATGTTGTTAGATGAGCACCAGCAAATACCTCCATGCCCCTCATATGGGGCTTTTGTGAGTTTGATTTTTGTTCATTTGTACGCGCTGTACAGATCACACGGTTTGACCGATTTATGTGAAATTCTTTACAGTCATTGAGGTCATCTAACTTGGAAAATTTTCTATAACCTGTAGTTTGTGTCAGAAAAAAAATTCAAAATAATTAAATAAAAACTTTTGATAAAATTTGGTCTAAATCTAAATGCATAGTCAGTTCACATTTGAATATTTTGTGAAAATTGGGTCAGCAATTTTAGAATTATAGAAAAAAAATCATAGCTCTCCCGGCATTTACTTCGAAAATTTTCACGCGCTCGTCTGTCAATGCGGTTCACATACAGCGTTTTCCTAGTTGCTGGTAAACAGCAATACCACCAGCATGTTTCGTACAACATGCTGATTCAAGTACTATCAAACGGTATTGAGGTATTCACGAAACTTACAGATATTTTGCTCCATCATCAAATCTGAATTGAAATTATTTTTGAATTGAAAATGAACTGAATTGAACTGAATAGAAAATTAGCGATCAGATGAAAAAAATCCATCACGTAGGTACAGCAGTTGCGACCTGCTGTAATTTCATCAGGTGGTACACCTGGGATTTGTTAGAAATACTTGATCCTTATTTACGTTCAAAGCAAATATATATTCAAAACAAGCCGTTGATCTGCTAATGAATATCACCGAAATACAAATATGTTTCATGAAGCTAATGAATAGATCAACCAATCCGTTGTGAAGTGCGGTCAAGTTGCCTCAAGGTGCACTTCACTGTCAATTCGTGGTCAATTTTGAGAAGTGTTCCTTATTCTCCCGTAATCAGCATTCACAATCATTTCTGTATGGTCAACTCCAAGAAGTGGTCCTAATTTGAGTGGTGTATTCGTAAAATAGGCAGTTGAACTCATTCTAAAAAAAAAAAATCCCCCCCCCCTTGTTCTCTGCCCCCCTTGTTCCCCCGCCCCACTCGTTCTCCTCGCCCCCTCGTTCCCCGGTGACTGTATCGTTGCGCCTTTGTTCTCCCGCCCCCTTGTTCTCCCACACCCCCCTTGTTCCCCACCCCCTCGTTCCCCCGTCTGCCCAGGTCTTCCGCCCCCTAGTTCTCCCGCCCGATGACTGTATGGTTGCGCTTGTTTCCAGGTTACGGGTTCGTAGACTTTGACAGCCCGTCGTCTGCCGAGGCGGCTGTGAACGCGCTGCAAGGCAAGGGGATCCAGGCACAGATGGCCAAAGTGGGTATCTCCATGCTGCGTAGATCGAACACTGTACGTTGCATGCGATATGCTGCCAGAAGGGAGAGTAAAAACCTAACTTAGTAGACATTTAGCGTTATTCTTGTCTCTAGCCGGGGTAGATGTGCGATCGCGCGATGTAGCTAATTGGTCTTGTTAGCGGTCCTTACCGCGCCCTGATCGGAGTAGTGGTTCGCTCGCAATCGCGAGAAAAATGTTCGAGTTTAATTTTGTGTAAACTTGTGTTTTAGTGTCATTCTAATTTAAAAAATGGTTCTTTTATTATCATGATGTTTAAAAGTTGACATAGTTTCTCATAACTGCGTTATTGTTTGAAATACCATCGAGTTTTGTAGTTATATTATATTTCAACCACAGTATTTCGATATGTCGTAGAAATGTTTGTCCAAAACTGACAATTGTCAATGTTACTCGATACTGATATAACATGGAAAATTAATACCAGATTTATTAGTGGTTTTATGTTGAAATGTAACTATGAAAATTGGACTAGTCTGTTTTAATTATACAAACATCATCGTTCTTTTCACTAAGGGAAAAAAATAATTTTATATTGTTATAATGGCACAGATTAATAAAACACAAACAAAAACAACATTAAACTTCTAAAGATGGGCTTCAGGATACCAGTAGGGTCTGTATATTTTTTTTTCCTGAAAAATATCGGTTTGAAATTGATTGACTTGTACTTCAAAATGTCTCAAGTTAATTTTTGATTCCTTCATTGTTTAGTGCTCTTGTGAATTATGGGAGTAATCAGTTTTCAAAATTTAATCATAGTTGTACAGTTACAGCTATATAATACAATTTATTGTTAAGTGTGGACCGAAGTTAGTTTTGTAATTCGTTCATTTTCAACCCAACTCGAGACTTTTTTCTCGTTCAAGTCGTTTTTATTTTCACTCAACATGAAACAAATAACAAGTGAAACCTCTTGGAAGGATTAAGTTGCTATTTTAAAATAATGACAATAGCTTCAAGAGATTTAATTGAAAAAATAAATTAACGTTAGCCTAGTCAGGAAGTCTTGCGATCGCACATCCCTCGATAGCGTCTTACTTTTACTATCTTAATTTTCTTCTTGTCGCGAGTTCTCGAAGAATGTTGCGCTCATATTTTCTAAGAACGCGATTCGGGATTCTTTACAAATAGCTCACTTGGTTCACAGCATTGTTGAACGCAGTGGGGTATTAGCGAAGAATTCTGTTTCAAAATTTTGAAAAAAATGTTTGCTCAATTTTTCGTTGCTCACGAAATGGTTTTGATGAGAGTCGATTGAGAAAGGGGTCGAAAGTAAATTACCGTAATTTAATTTAATCTATTGACCTACAAATTCTTAAATTGATTCCAATTTTGGTTTGTAAACAGCGTTTCATTTTTAATTTAAAATATTAATTTAGTTCTACAATTGCTGTTCATATTATTATCATTTGAATGTGTTCTTTTGACTTGAATTGTTGTCACTTCTTCAGTATGGTTACTAAAAACTCAACTCGGTGTATTCTTCATTTAAAGTTCTTAAACTGGGTCTCTAGTTTGGTACGACTACAGTTGACCAAGAAATTTCCTCTAGTTTACCGGTAATGTTAATTCTTGTATCCCCTCTCTTTCTACTTGCATCGGACTGTACTAATGCATTCAGAATACCGCACTTGCAAACTCGGCTATTTCCTTGTACGAAAATGACTTTTAGGCACTAATTTCAAATTCATACGTACAAATTACTTTTCTCAAACATGAATGAAAAATACAACTTATGTATGTATTTAACAATGTTCTTTGAGTAGGTCTACATTTCATTATTTCTATTTCAAGGTTATGTTTGATCTATTAGATTTCAAGTTATCTTTCAACATCAGAAGGTTATTACAGAAGTAATGATTTAGGTCTCTCCCAGTATCCATCTTTTATATAACCACTGATCAGATATTTATGTAATTAAATCTTCAACATAATCATTGAAAATCTCAATTACATGCGTGGATTTTCTCGCCAGTTTGCCAGTGCAGCGTTCTACAATTTCAGCCAGAATAACGAACGGTTTCGTTGACCTCGAACGAGTAACGGCCGGCAACGGAACGAAACGTCCGTTGTTGGGCGTTAGTCGTCCGAGGCTAGAGATCTCGCCGCTCGTACGATTGAATCGTGCGCAACTTTCCCAAAGACAGTAGTTTGTTTTCGTAATCGCGTTTCTTTTTTACTAACAGCTTGTTTTTTTCTACGACTGCCGGGGTACTGAGAATTGATTAAAATACTTCTTGAACTTCAAATTGAGCAATATATTTCAAAATATCAAAATTTCTCAAAATATAATTTTCATTTGATACCTTTGGATATATGACGTTTATGAATTTCAAATTTTACGGTGAATTCATTTTGAATAGGTACCGATACAAGTTGATCGAGTGAAAAATAATTTTTATACTTTTGCACATAGGCCTATTTCTAGTAAAAGCCAGATAGGCTCATCATTAAAGATGTAAAAAAGGTTAAAATAAAAAAAAAAGATTTACAACTGTAAAATCATTCAATTGATTACAGTTTAGAGTAAAGACTAGTGATAGCTGTAGACCTATACTACATCATGTGGGTTTCGAGTTCTCTGATTTGTTATTTCCAACTCTCATATAATAAACATTCCACTCGATTGGATGTTACATATTGTGACGTCAGTCCTCAACCATTAGTCATTCACTAGTCCTCAATTCAAGTTTTGATAATGTCGATTGTTCTCCGTCAACACAGTTTGAAGTTTCACCAGTTCTTTAATCAAAACGTATCTCGGCCGCCTTACGCATTCTTCACTCCCCCACGTACACATACGTTTACTATGATTAATAAAACGTAGGCTATTTGTTGAAGTTGCTGCATTGTTTACGAGGTTTTTAAACTCTCCGTCTTACGGTAGCGTATTGTTGTTAGCGTTGCGTTGCGTCCAGTAATTTGTGAACGTCCCAAGTATACAGTTTGTTGCGTAAACGTTGCGTTTCGCCGGGGCACGCGCTGCGGAGTCTTTCCCGAGCGAGATATTCGACTGGGTCGTGACGTTGAAGGAAACGACGTCGTCACGGAAGGTGAGAAATGACGTTCTCGTCATTTACGGTCGTTCGTACTGACGTTGTTTTCCCGAGCTCATAGTGATGCTGTTGTCAAGATCGTAATATTCTAATAGAATGGAACAGTAGATTATATATTCCTCACGTCTCTTATATTTATAATCAGTTTTTAAAAAGATTATAGTAGTACCAAGCCATCAACTACTAGTTATAGGTGTGGCTTATTGAACGGCCACCTAGATGTATTCGAGATTTTGAAGTGTACCCCCCCCCCCTCCCCTCCCCTCCCCTTCTAATAAATAGCCCACTTGATTGGGAGTTATGTTTTGTGATGAATGGGCCAAGAAAATGAAAATGGTCAATTAAGTTAGATTAACTAGAAGTTATATATTATCCGTATAGACCTCTTATAGCCAACCTTCTGGCTCAGTCAGTTGACACCCAAGTCAAGTTGGGCGTAGGTTCGAAACCCTCGTAAGGCACGGGTTTTGTAGACGTGTCACCCACTCATTTGTTCACCTATATCATGACCTAGCTGTCGATGGGGGTCGTTACTCTAACAATAACCATTAATAAGCCTACCTTAAACTCTCGTCTCGGCTTCATTTAAATTTTCAGAATTTTGTTCATTCACCAGAATACTAAGATTGATGGACTACATGTGGGTTTAGTACATGTACTTATTTGTTGTTTGTCATCTATTTGCTGTATTTGGTTACCCCAAAAAAATTCCAGTGTCAGCAGTTTAATCATCTATCAAGTATCTAAGTTATTAGAATCGCCATAAAAAAAAATGAGAAATTTCCGATCATGCTTTCGAGTTTTCCTACTGTTCCATTCTATCAGGGTATCGATGTCGACAGTGTCGAGTCTACGACCGACTGATATCCGAGCGGACTCGAAAGACTCGCAGCGCAAGTCCTCGGACGAAGCTAGCCAAGTAATACTTCTCTCTTCAGCGTAGATTTGTATTTACCGCCTCTGTTTTTAATGACTGAATGCCGTCTTCTTCTTTTGTGATCGTTGCAACCCAGTATCGTACCTTCATTTGTTGGCAGGAGACATGCAAGTAATCAGTAATATATTGAGAGCAAGACGTACATTATTATGATTTGTATTCTCTAATATATATAAGTTGACATTTACTAACATTTTCATTATAGATTTCCTTTGAAAGTGTCGTTTTCTTTCTTTCTCTGTACACTGTTCTTAATCACTGTTTTTCAGTGGAGGGGGCGCATTCCAGTACGATTTAATCCGGTTTTACTTCCTGTTTTTCAATAAACGTTTAGCACGGTCTAAGTTAAGACTGGGCTTATATTGTACAGGAATGCACCTATTGGCTTGCTTCAAATGGATACTTCTTACGAGCGTTTTACAAACATTTTTTATCGGTACCTACAAAAATAATTCGGTTTTTCTGCATTTTTTTTTTTTTTTATCCAAACAGTTAGAAGTTTTTTTATAAGATCCACTTGTAACATGAAATATATATTCAAAAGTAGAAAAAAAAATCACACATTTAATTATCAACAATTTGAATTCCATACGTCCGAGACAATTATTAATAACCCTCGTCTTTATTATACTTTATATCAAATCACACCGTTACAAATAATAGCAAACTACCCTGACTGCAAAATTATAAAAATGTATCCAACGTTTATTTCTAGGATTTACCCGATTAATAACCGTTCTGTTGCGTTGCCACGTCGGGCCGTCGGAGGAATTTTCTTTACGTGCTACAATCGCTCGCGTTCATAACTCTAAAACATTTCAAAGTCACGTGGGTTGACCAATCAACGACACGTACGTTGTTGATCGTTGACGACTAGTCCAAAACATTCAAAATCAAATCATTTTTCGTTGTCGAATAGAACGTCAATAGCTACCAGTTTGAGTTCGGAGCCGTGACTTTCATGCCGACACATTATTCATTCAAAATGAACCAGTTTTAATACTGGTAATCGTGACGTTTCGGCCGTAGATTGCGAACACTTTCTTTCAAGTGAAATACGTTTCACCAAGTCCGACTCACCTAAGCCCGCTACCGTCACGTAGTTGATTCCTCCGCGCGTCGAACCGACGTTGGCCTAGCGCTCACTCCTCGACTGTACCACGTTTGTGTGTGTGTGTGTGTATCGTGTAGCAACAGGAACAAGACCCGACAAACCTGTACATCGCCAACCTGCCGCTCGGGTTCAAGGAGAACGAACTGGACGCGATGCTGACCAAGTACGGCCAGGTCATCTCTACCAGGATATTGCGAGACATCCAGGGCATGAGCAAGGGGGTGGGATTTGCAAGGTAACCAACCTGGCAAATTATATCTTTAGCAATCCTCGAACTGGATTTTAACGAATAATAAATGCCATGTAGTGAAGCGGACTTAATCTGCTCATGATATCAGGTAGCTGCTGACGAATTTTTAGAACGTCGAATAATATAAGTTCTAGCCTGTTGATTCGTTTTCAGGTACAAATTATTACATGTAATTTTTTCTATAGATACTGAGCACATTTTACCAAGCATTTCTATCTTATTATCATAGTTGTAAAAAAAATGAGAACATCTGTTGTGACAGAGGATGAAGAGAAATTGGTATTACAGTAATTAATTACAGATATATTGGATGACTTATCTGCGATATGCGAGTTACCGCACGTAATCCAATTAATTCTTACGGAAGGAATTTTTTCATATTCTCTTCTTTGGCCCCCAAATTACAAATTACTTTTGGGAGATTCACCCAATTTTTTAGACGCAGTAGTTTGAAGTATTGATACTTGAGAAGCATTTGTATTCAATGAAATTGTTCTAAATGACCCGCGAGTTACCGTGGAATGACCCGAAATGAGCATCGTCTGTCGTGTCTTGAAATGGCGGTAGCGTTGACGTGCGTTGTCTGCCCGCCCAGGATGGAGTCGAAGGAGAAGTGCGAGCAGATCATCCAGCTGCTCAACGGGTCGGCCGTGCCCGGTGCCAAGGACCCACTGCTCGTCAAGTTCGCTGACGGCGGCAATAAGAAGCGTCTGTATCGCAGCCCCGACCAGAGGGTCTGGCGAGACGTGCCGGAGGTGAGCGACCTTTGTCCTATCTCGTTACACCGTACTTGGATCGGTTAACGTCACTGAAAATCAATTGTTCTAAAACTAAAATTCTTGAAAGATGTTGAAAATAATAACCTTTTCATGCATAAATACAGAGGCAAATATACGTGTGCACCTAATTTCTGCATTTGTCACGACTTCTTTGTTGAGGATATTTCACAAAAATCGGAAAAAACGTTACACTACTCGATCAAGAAAGCATCAAGGATAGCAATAATCCGATTCACAATATGATTTGTACACTATTCACCACGCAAATCTGAAATTGCGTGGTTTCGTTTTGACCACAGTACCGGATAATCATTCGGCACGGCCGAGTGGCTATGTTGTGGCCCCGCGAATTGAAACGCGGGGCTAAAAAGCTAGTAAATGAATATAATCCAAGCTATAAGCCAGTATATCGGCCAATCAACGGTTGGCCATTGGACGCTAACATGTGTTGTGCTCGGCTAATGTCGTTGTTTGACGTTGCAGGGCGCTCCGGTCAGCTACGATCACAGCCTGTCCCAGAACGGAGTGGGCGGCAGTCACAGCCACATGCTGCCGGCAGCGCTCACCCAGTACGCCCGGCCGTACGGAGGCCAGCCCATGCAGGGCTACCAACTGCCCAGCCCGGCGCAGTGGGTGCCTCAGTACCTCATGCAGCCACAGCATCTAGAGGTACCGACTCGACCACTTGAAACTAAAACCTCTATGCATCGTTCCCGGATCCATTGTTTTCCTGCTTGTATCATCCATTTTTTTGATCCCACTCCCATATAATCAATGTTACATTTTCCTGGATGGATCATTTTTCTGCGTGGATGGTTTTATTCGGTTTTATTATCCTGATCCCTTGTAAAACGATGGATAGAGGTTTCACTGTATTCATTTTTTTCCTTGAAGGACTACACAACCCTGAAACTAGATTATAATGAATAATGACGATATTTATTTCCCTAATTTCAGAGAAAACTCGAAATCATCATCGCAATCTCAGAAATTATAATTAATTTATGTGTATTCCAGGACCCGGCCCTTCCAGTTTTATTGAGATTCCTTTTAAAATAAAAATGAGAGGGACCACTTTGAAGAGTAGATCTATGTTCTCAATTCTATTATATCAAAAAACAAATCAAGATTTCTGGACTTGCGAAAAACACCTCCACCAATAAGTCTAGGTAAATGTAACGTCGAACTAATTAATTTGCGATGATATTTATTGTCTGTCTTCTTCAGATGCTGTCGTCGGGTGATCCCAGCTCGCAGTACAGTTCCCAGTACAGTTCCATGATCCCGCAGTTGGCAACGCACATGTCGGCGCTGCAGCTCGGCTCGGCTGGGTCGGTAAGTCTCCCGCGGATCGGAGCTAGCTTCACGCCGACCAGTCCAGTGTACTATTGGTTGTAATAATAATAATTCGTTGATTCCATTTCGATTATGAATATGTGATATTGGTTATGTATTCATTTACTCAATGTTCATCGTTTATATATAATTTATATCAACCATAATATTGGTTATAACTTATAACAAAACGCATAATACATGTAGAATATAATACTTCTATGATTGAAAAAGCTATACACATTATACATATTCAATGAGTACATACTATGTATATATTATGTCAATGATGGGGAAAGTAAAAGCAGAGAGAAGAAGTACGTACATGGATAAAATAATGAAGACATGTGCACATGATAAAAAATAAAGTGAAAGGTAATTATAAAAAAAAGAGTAGTGTATTTGATCGCGATGCGATTAAATATTCACATTTTTAATGTATACGCCTGACACTTATGCTATATGAAATAAATAGTTGTTACTTACACCATCTTGAAGGTATTGAAAATATCTGTGTTTCCTCGTTTTCAGAATATCGATATCTTATATGGTTCAAACTTCAAAAGTTATAGCACAAAAAAAATATGATATTCCGCTAAATCGACTCCCATAGACTCTCAATTATATCACCCTAATATTTATTTATCTTCATTTCATGTTATATTTTATTTTGTATCAGTAGCAATTGTAGAGAAAAACTTGAACACTGTATCTTTAAATACTAATCTGTTTTAATAAATAATAATAATAGTAGTAAAAGTCTGTTTTTGCTAATCGGCCGTGCATGGTTCTATCCCGCAGTACATTGCCGCGAGCCCTCACCACGGCTACGGCGCGCCGTACTACCAGGGTCCGGGCGGTTCCATCATCCACGCCGTCACAATGGCCGACGGTTCGGATCACAATTCCACCGCGGCGTCGCCCGACGACAACTACCAGTCGTACCAGAACCAGCAGAAGTAGACGCGAGATCGGCAGCGATGGCAAGGCCGGGATATCGCACTAAATCAATAACCAACGGAAATGTAGCTGTTGTTACGAGTAGGAACGTTTTGGTCGTTGGCAACGTGTTGAAACGGTTATGTTTTTGTTGGTCATGGTATTTTCTGAGATATGCTTACTCTTGTAATTTGCGGTTAGGTCTGGCCTACGAAGGTTAGACATTTTCACTTGGATACGAAACGGGACGTATATCGATCTAGATGTCGGTATGCTAATATCAGTTTTTGGGAAGGGAGGGGGGGATGACTGAATTGGTGGAAAACGAGGTGTATAGTCGACGATCGAAATGTAGAGAGAACGTACGGTTAGCTTTTTTAAGTTTTTCGAGGAAACGGAACGGTATTTTGAAACGGATTTGCGGGAAGGGATTTAAAGCGCGGACGAGCAAGGCTTCGCGACGAGACGCGATAGCAAACCGAAGCGCATTTTCAAAGCTTCGATGGACCGATTGAAAGTTTATTTGTTTTTTTTTTAAGCAAGAAGAATATAAATATAAAACGTAAATCACTGATCTAGCCACCATCTTAAAAACATATAAATATACTACAATATGAATAAATAATTAATTATTAGATAAAAAATAGTAGTAATAAAAAATAATGATATATAGTTTATATTATTTTTTTACAACTTTGTGAACTATGTTTAGCCTTGCCGTCTCTCTCACGGCTGTTTTTTATAACAACCAATATTGGGTTCCCAGAACGTGTATAGAGTAAGTCGTAATCCAGACTCGTGTATCTTAGATTGGATGTTTTTTAATTATTAGTCGGGTTTAGGGATTTACTAAAAATGAGAGAGGGGGAGAGGGAGAGGGAGAGAGAGAGAGAGCGGTAGATACAGCTGTTTGTTTGGTAAAGCCGCTTTCGGCTAAATAAGACGTACAGTTCCGCCAATTTGACTACCCGAACGTAACTTTTATATTTAATAGTTTGTTGCCAATATGTCGTAGTACGAATATCATTGATAAAGGGGATTTTTTGGTGGGAAAGTTGGTTAACCTGAGTCTAGTTAGCTGTTGCAGGCTTTATTATATAGTTTTTTTTGTAATTTGTTTTTTTATATAAAACAAAATACGGTGCTCACTAGAATTGATTTCTTCCGAACGAAACAGATGAAATGAAATCTTCCAAAGATTAATAACTTAACGATTTACAACCGTTTCTTTGATATGTCAGAACATAGAAACGACACTTGCCATTTCTTAACGATAACCAGTTGTGCGAAATGCCACGCACGCACTTTATTTACCGAGTTTAGTAACGGAGCATTCGATCCGCGTCTTTCTCGGCACGACGAGACTACAGTCGTTCGTTTCGTTTGTTCACTCGACTCTCGTTCGGCGTCTCAAACCAAAGGTAAAACAAAATATATGTTGAATACTTGATAAACGTTTATATACTTAGATCTAACAGAGTTTCGTTTACGAATTTTTCGGTTTCACATTCCAACAGTCTTGACGTTCTTTTTTTTAATCGAATAGATTTTCAATTCATTAACTATTTTTCTACAAGCCTTTTCGATTCAGCTCTAAAATAAAACGTAACATACTTTCTTTTTTAGACATTATAGTAGGCCACTTCTACAACGTTAAAATATTGCCCTAGCTGTCCCCAAGTATTGAAACAGTTATAATAAATGAAAAATACTATTTTTTTTTCATTTTTTTTTAGATATTGTGCCTTTTCAATAATTCAAACAGGGAAAATATACTACATTATTGAATATTTATCTATTTACGTATTTTCAACGCAAAGCCAAATTCCACCTTCCTAGTTCTTCACGATAGTGTCTATCTGTTTGTGTACTGTCGCATTTCTAGACCCGATTCATTTGTAGACGTTTGGCCGATAATATTCGCTCCAACACAGCCAGATCAAACGCAAACGTTCACGGAGGTCCTCATGTATTACGTAGATTTCGGTTTCCATTTCTGTCGAGAATATTTCCGTGATTAGCCTCAAATTCTACAGCTATTGTTTGGATCGTGCGAAGCGAACTCGAGTAATAGAATTAAATTGTGAAGCTGGCTTTTATTAACGAGAATCTGAAGCGAATGTAACTGAAAAGGTCCCCCCTGTTTATTCGGTGTTTGTAGCATGTTGCTGACTGTAACAAAAAATGAAACAGAAACATATATTTTACATTGTTGCAAGATCTAATTACCTAATATATTTAGTTTATTTTTGGTAAATTTTAAATTCAATGTTTAAATTTAATAAAAATAATAATGATAAAAGTTAAACTATTTTTTAAATAGGAAAACTTGCAAGAGAGAATTTAAATCGTCTCGAAAGATGAAACCGTCGCCGCGGTTTCGTTTACTAGAAATAGACGTTATAATTTTTACGAACGGAAAGTCAGATGAATCTTCACGACGTGAACGAGACTTATAACTAACTGAACGACGCGCGTATAAATACATTTGCAAAACGTTGATAACACGGAACGGGCAAAAGAGATGTTGCGCGAAAACCTATGCATTCGTTAAGCGATGCATAAAAACAGAAGTAGAAAGATTAGAATTAGATATAAAAATAAGTGTAATAATTGTAGTAGTACTGTAAATTAAACGAGTGGAATTTGGATGTTGTTATATATTGTCGTCAAAAGCTTTTATCAGATTGTAGAAATTAAGTATAGATATATTATTATTTGCAAATGTTGTAGGCTATGTAGATTTTTTAAGTATTTGGATACACAGTCCAAGTTTCACTCCACAAAGTGTATAAGAGATAAGTGGTGGGTTTCTATTTGTTTAATTGTTTTTGACAAAACACTTCAAGAGCTTTTGTCAACTTGTTATTATTGTTTTCAACGGTTTGAGGTTAAAACCGTTTCTATTGAGCTATTGCACAACGTAACGACGCCGACCTCGGAAACGAGATGTCGAGCGAAATCGTGTTGGTAATTCAGTTACGATGTGTAGTGGTTTTTGTTGTTTTTTCCCCTTGTCGAGTTGGTAAAATAGATGTCGTGTGCGTCCCTAACTGTGTGCGTGGGTAATTTGTGTTCGTTTTTTCGTGCGAAAGATTTAGAAAAAATACACAAAAAACCGTAGTTTGTAGGTTAGTATTTAGTAAGAACTTGACCGTAGCTATTTAGGGAGAAACAAAAAATACAAGAAAAAACTGATTCTTGATAGATTTTAGTGTAATTTAAGAAGAGATGGATTTAATATTAAGTAAATATTACAACGTATAAAATGCGGGGGCTGGAAAAAATAGCGGGTCGTTACTGGCTGAACGATAAGTTATAAGTGCTCTTAGTTCGTTAGCTTCCCTTCTCACCCCCCTCCCCCCAATCCTCCTTCCACAAACCCCTCCCCCAACCTTCCCCTCCAACCTTCCTAGTCGTTGCGTAATTTCTTCAAATCTTTACAAGAACTGTATGTCACTTTCATTAGGAAACTATAGGTGTGTGTTCTAAAATACCGTTTTATATCACACCACTAAGATGATAAGAATAAGAATAAAAAAATGTTTATTTTATTACATGTAAATGACGTCGGTCACAAGCTGATCAATTGATGATAGAAAATGGTTTGTTCCTGTAAATATAGTTGATAATATTGATTGTATGTACTAGTAGCTAGATTTCAGCCTCATCATAAAAAAAAACTTTTTACTCTTTGAATTGTACAATTTAAAGAGATTTATATTAATGCGTTCTTTTTTTGTTCTGAAAATGTAGCTGTTTTGGGGTGTCGTGTGTTTTTCTTTCCAAACGGGGCAAAATGTATTAAAATAAAACAAAAAAACAACCAACGAGCTGGTAGACCGCTGCGGTGAAATCCGTTCGAGACAAAGAGAGCATTCCAGTCTTCCGAAGTGTGCGAACTGAAGTGTTAGAGGGGGGCGGGGCGGGGAGGGGGGGCAGTTGCGCGATTCGAAACGGAGTAGAACAAGTTGCCAATTTTAGTCAACGTATGTAAGACTGTTTTCAATTATTTAATAGTTGACGTGAAGGTGGAAAAAAGAGTGTTCAGAAGATTTTTTTTTGTTGTTGTTGGGAATATGTAAAGAAACGAATAATGATGATTTTCACGCATTGTTGAACATTAATTTGTTAGTCCTAAAGTCTATTTCAATTGAAGTAAAAAGAAAAATTAGCATCTAAATAGATTTGTTCGTATTCCGAATACCGAACGAAATAGACTTTGGCTGTATTTGAAGTCCTTTGTCTGCTCTCCATTGTTTTCTCACACAAGAGACGAGATAAACGGATATCAAATCCGCATGGACCAACTAAATACCTGAACTTATTGTAATAATGTACATCGTTTCTTCCAGTTCCATTACTTTACTGAACGTAACTGAAACATCGCGACCAATAGATTTCGTGTCTGGATTATAAGCCCTAGATTTATAAGAAGCTCATTTAAATAGAAAGGAATGTCGGTACAATATTACCGACCACAAAATCTTGGTACAGTGCTCATTATCCGGCCACGTAATCTATGCTCCATGTCGTAAAGCATCCCTACTGTACGTACGTCCTACGGTATGTAGCCATTACACGTAGGTGTACCGTTTGTTCGAATTCTTTACTTAGTCGCTGGAAACTTTGTACATTAAGAAATAGTGAAAGTTGAGGTTTGAATAAAAGTCTGGTATTGATCTTCAAAATAACAAAAATGTTCTTTCAAACAAAGATTGTTTTCAAGCTTGATTAAAAAATAAAGATCTATGAAAAGGAAACTTGTAATTTTTGGTTGGGATTTCTCTTAGCTTCTTGCAAATTTTTGGTTGATTTATAATTTTTAAGCTGATCTACTATTATTAACCTACTTATTTATAATAATATTACAGTTACAGAATAGAAAAAAGTGGTTACAGAGTGTTTATATATTATATTCCTCAAATTGTAAATGTATTACTATTCATTTATACATTCAACTGTAAAGAAAGAAAAGAGTCGAGTGGATAAGTGCCATAGGTGCCAATAACGTCTGTTAATAGGCCATTGAACCCAGTAATCACTTATTCAGTAGATAAACTAAATATTTAAATATTGACAACAAATATTACAAACTACAGTACAGCCTCTACTTTTGTCATGTATTCATCTTTTTTAGTGTGTATGTCAACAATTGCAGATAAATTCCCATCTGTAGCTTCTAGCCATCGTACATACCGCCTGTGACAATTGATGCTGGAGGCATTTCTCAACATGAGAGGGTAATAAGAAGCCGAAGGAGTTGGGAGGGAAATAACCAATGCAAAAATATGGGCACTGTGCGGCAGCGTTGTCAATTGCAGTGAAGCTACGAATTTTCCAAGCACTCCCATACCAACTTGGACTCGACTCTACAGCCCTATCCAGGATTACATTCCATAACGTGGGACTTGGTTCGGAACTGCCCAACCTACTTGTGGATAACTATGCATAGGTAGTAAAAACATTGATGATTTTACGACGCCGTTTGAAAACTTCATAACTTCTTACAAAGCCTGGGGTCTTTACATCTAAAGATGGCAAAGTTATTTGATCCGGTTCTAATTTGTGTCTGTCTTTAACTCATCTTGGACTAGGAAGAAGGTAGAATAAAATGGATTTTTTTTTGGCGTTGGCTGTGATGAAACAAGGTAAGATTATGAGTTTGAGTTGAGAAAATATGTCATCCTTGTTGTCGCCATTAACTTTCTGTGAAGGACACCAATATCATGTCCAGTATCACAAACTGATGCTACTTAATGCTGATGCCACTGTCACAAGTGATTATATAATGGGCAAATATCAAAGCTACTGCAAGACATTAGTAAAACTGTACAAGGCCACTGAATGAATAAAATAATATATAAGTAATCGGAGGAAAAATCTCGAATATGGAGAGTAGTCCAATATATTGAGTATTTATTATACTACTTTTTTTTAATAACATTAAAACTTGATACAAAATCATTGTTCCCCAATTAAGACTATGGATGAAAGATGAGATCGTACTCATACAAAATGTGTGTATTTGCACTAGGCCCTAAATTGAAAAAAAAAATCAGGAGAATAAAGAGACTCTAGGGCATTGAGTTGATTTTACTTTCTGGACATGATATTGATGTCCTTGACAATTTTCCATATCTTCATAATTCAAGTTATTGAAATATTTGCTGGCCTAGTCTCATACTGAATGCTCATACCATTTAGTTTGTAGCAAACTACCAATGCAATTCAAGTTATATAATTTTTTCTTGTACTAAATAACAGCCTACTGTCACGGGGACTGACGTCGTGCTCTCCAGTGGCCACTGCCAGGTTAGGTTAGGGCTAAACTTGTGGGATACAAATTATTTAAAACGATTGTCCGTCATGATTCATAGAATCTTTAATGGCTGATCGTCCTTAAACTTTCATTAATTATAAAAATAAACAGGAAAATTTCCATTTGGAGTGAAAAAATATTTATTGATATCAAATTAATATTTTCGTATAAACTTCACAGATATTTTTAAAGATGGACGCTAGTCACTGCCACTTGTATAAACATGTCTCATACTAGACCAACTGGCCGTAGTTGTCCGAGCAAATTTTAATATCAAATTAGTACTATGTTCAACCCTACAAATTTGGATGATTTCCCAATTTCATTTTGATATTCAATAGGCAATTATTTCCTTCACTTTGAGTATTATATTGTTCAAGAATTCATAATTTAATTTTGAGATCCGTTTTTCATCAAGTTTTCTCACGTTGGTACCGGCACACTTGGTGTCCCACGGTTACCGCCATTTTGCATTGTCCTGTGTGGTTTGAGCGTCGTTTGTCGAAAGCGTGCGTGTATTCTTAGTCTAAACATGAGTGATAATCAGGTATGTATTTAGTTTTTCATGTCGATTACATGTACTTAGCATTTTCGTAATGTATCTCAACAGGATGCATATATTTACTTATTATTGCGACTTTGATGAGTAGTATATTTTTCCCTTATTTATAGGAATCGAAGGCGGACGCAGCTGCCGATGCAAACTCCGAATACATTAAACTAAAAGTAGTCGGAAATGTGAGTATTTGAATCACAATAAGCCTACCATCCCTCTACTCGTACTAATTATTAGTCTGCTCAGTTAGAGCAAACTAGCAGTAGATGTGCAGAATATGTACTATGTGCAGAATATACATCTCCTATTTTGTGGCCTAGGCCTAGGCCCTATGCCTAGACTAGGTCCCTGTTTCAGCTTCACAAATATAAGTATTATTTTCATTATTATAGGTCATTCAACTGTTGTTGTGAATCTTTACATCTATCTCTTTATGCTTCCTCAGGACTCAAATGAAATTCACTTCCGAGTTAAAATGACGACCCAAATGGGTAAATTGAAGAAATCTTATAGTGACCGTGTGGTAAGTAGGCCTATTTGCTTTTCTTTTTTAAACAGCCCAAGTCTAGACCTAGGCCTATTAGTCTCTAACTGCAGGAGACTTGGTCCTATTAGTCTCTAACTGCAGGAGACTTAGTCCTATGACAAGGCAGCCAAGCCCTTGTAGACTTGGCTTAGATTGATGATGAACTCTATCTCGTGTGTAACGGAGAATATATTATAGGCTCTAGGCCTATTATTGTTGTGTCCAGGTAAGAGAGCTCGGTGAGCTGGATTGGTAGCGTAGGGTCAGCGCCCCGGTTTTCGGCCATGTGGTTGGCCTACACTTTGCTCAACTGTCCCCGACACCTGTTGAAAATGGTCTGTTTTAATTTTTGAACAGCTTCCTTGATCATTGTGTGGCCATGAAAAGCTCGATATTTTAAGAGATAGGCCTATATCGATATATATCTGTGTTTTTGGACTTACCGCTAATAAAATGGCGGCCTCTTTGTAACTACGCACTCGGAACTAAAACGAATCGTAGCCTGGCCGTAAACCGACCGAAGTGGCAGGAATCAAAAGCAATGTGATTTTTGTAGCATTCTCATTTGTAATCATTCTTATTGAATTTCTGAAAGCACTCGCACGAAATTTGATAAGTAATATTATGACGTCAATATCTCCTTCAGCTTATGAATGCACCCCATCAAAGACGTAAGCTAAACACCTGTACAATAAATTCTTGAGTTGACAGAAGTGCTAGAGCTGCAGAAACTGGGGCGCTGATCCTATCCATGTCTAGCTGTAGGCTGTGCCTTGAAACCCAAATGTCGTGTACTGGTATCTAGTAGGCCTATGTTTGCGGTATTGTTGTCATGAGAATATTTATAAAGTGTACTGCCACTTATTGTACACCTAGCGCTCCTTGTGGGAACTTCAATGCACACACCGTGTGATAGGATTGCATGGAAAACTACAGGACTGGCACTGCCAAACACCCCAGCAAGGTGTTATCCACCGTTCGGAATTGACAGATGGCCTAGGTGTATGCTATCTTCTAACTAATTAGGACATATCCTGATATTGATAGGCCCACAGATATATTTTTTGATGACATCAGGTAATTTTTTATATGTAGGCCTACAGTTGATTACGTAAGCTTTATTAGATTCTTCATTATTGCTTTGTAAGGATATTAATTTGTCTGAAAAAAAATAAGGGTGTTGGAAAGTGGCAGAATAAAATGAGAAGGTATCAACTGCACTAAAAATCAACTGTACTAAAAAAACTGTACTAAAAAAAACTGTACTAAAAATCAACTGTACTAAAAAAAACTGTACTAAAAAAAAACTGTACTAAAATTCAACTGTACTAAAACCCAGCTTTTTGAGCAGTCTGTACTTCTGTATAAGGTAATTGAGTTTCAAGGACCGTAGGCGTAATCACCGTGATTGTTGTAATATCAGTGTGATAGGCCCAGAATTGATGTTCATTAGAAGCATTTCAAATTATGGTTAGGTCCAATAAAACTCGATTCATCGTATTTTAATACTAGATAAATCGGCACGATAGTGTGTGGAAGCAGTAGCTTTTCTATTGGCCGATGAATTGACTAGCCACTCCCACTCAATGTGTGGCTTGGGCTGTGTGGTCCCAGTCCTGCAGTTTTCTGTACATTCCTGCCACACGTGGTGTGCACAAGTCCGCACCACCAGGGGGTGTATGTCGGTAGACGGCCAAATATTCAAACTCCAAGTATATGGTGAGATAGTTGAGCCGGTAATTTTGTGTTCCTCTGTACCAAATGGTTGGGGTTAGTAGTCAAGGTTATTAGTGCCCTTGCCTCCAGAGTGGCCGACTATGAAATTTCATACTTTTTAGGGGTGTTTATTCAATTTGAGGATGACAATTTCATGCCTCAGATGCCTTTTTTCGGTAGATATTATGTTCATCTATAAGAAAGCACAATTTTTTAGGAAAAAATTTGCAAAATTAGGGACGGTACCGAGTAGGACAAATTTACCGTTGAGTCTGAGCAAATAAGAATGGGAGATTCTCACTATATGGCACGGTCTCACTTGAGTGTTGCTGAACTTGTCGCACGCAGAAGAGACTCGAGTAGGTATGCCTGCCATATTATAGGACCGGTTGATCGTGGACCTTGAAACTGAGGAGCAGGCCTACGGTCGATAACGAAAGACTTATAGCAGAATTAAAACCTTCAAACGAAGACCGATGAATCGGTGAAAGGACGTTGATAAAAACCCATGCCTTATGCAGGACTCCTGAAGACCCACGCCCAACGGTGACTTGAGTTACTAAAGCGTTGCCTTGGCAGACGGCTCATTTTATACTTTATAGTCAAGTAGTAAACTACTTATTTCCATCTGTAGCGTACCAGAATATATGTATTATTTTATTATATTTCAACTCGCAAAGAGAAGGTATAATTCTAGGTGAGTTCCCGTTTTCCCTTTTTCATTTTCCTGTGTTCAATAAAATTGGTAACTGGTTGGGGAGAAGAAGAAACAATTAACTTTTGAGCTGGAGGTGCTGTCTGGTAGTATTTGGCTTCATCTACCCAACTACACAATCAAATCGTGACATTTGGATCATTGTCACTCGACAAATTCTGTTCAAAGTATTGCGTCCAATTGGAGAACTATTAGTGTCCCTAAATATGACGCCACGATTGACAGACGCCCTATGCGTTTGCGTTACAGTGTTGTTGAGTCGTGAGCAGATTTATGTTTTCAATTTAAGTGATTTGTTCACTTGCAAATCAATGAATTGAGATTTTCATTTATTACGCAAAATTTTCTTTTCAAACTCGGCACGAAATTTTCAGTTGCTGGAAGTACTTACTAGGCCTACATTCAAAAATGAATTTGTGTTCTCAAATGATAATAGCTAGTGATTATTACTAATTGTTTTATTAATCTACAAAAAAACAAACAGTTTTTGTACGTTGTAGGCTTAGTAATAAATTGTCATTGATAGTTTATCAATAAGAAAAAAACATCGAGTATTATTTTGTTATCATTTACTTTGCATTGTCGTATAGGCCTACTAACAAATTAGTGTGATTTGTCGTGTATTAGTCCTAGTATTAATTCTGTGCCGTATAATGTCTGTAAAACCTCTTTATCCAACCTCGTGGCTCAGTCAACTAAGGCATGTTGCTTCAGAGATCAAAGTCAGGTCGGGCGTGGTTACGTACAGAGGCTCGTGGTTATCGGTAGCCGAGGGTGCCCACATTTATAGGTCTCGACCTTTTCCTTTCCGCTCTCCTTTCCATTAGGCCTACCTAAAAACCTCTCGTTCACCCGACGCCCGTAAACGTTTGTTGTCATTACAGTGTTTTCTTGAGAACCCATATAATATGTAAAACGAAAAACCATATAGACAATAATCCATCGATGACACCAGATCTCACGCATTTCGTTTATTTTTCCAGGGTGTCCCGATGACGTCGTTGCGATTTCTTTTCGACGGTAGGCGAATTAATGACGACGAAACACCGAAACAGCTGGAGATGGAAAACGACGACGTCATCGAAGTGTACCAAGAGCAAACGGGCGGTGCCTACTGAAGCGCGAGCGACTTTACAATGTTTACCGGGTGTTTATAATTATTTTCCGTCACAATTTGTATGAGTGAATACTGACTATTGAGGAGAGCTACTTGACAGAACAAAACGTGAACATTCCTGGGTTAGATCTGCGGTTACGGCTGTCATGTTTTAACTCGGAACGTCTGCTACCAACACCTACACGTTTTTAATGAGTTTGAAATGTAGTAGCCGTGACTTACATCAGAATAAATTCATTGTTGATCCTTCTGTATTATGACCTGTTCTGTAAAGGTTTTTTTTACTGTGTTTTAAGAGATAGGAAGTTTGTCTTATGCTACCATGTAGGACGACCATTAAACCAAAATACAATATGTAGGTCCTCTTCTATATCTAATATCTATTAATTATTATGCATTTTAATTCATATTATGTATGTTTAATTAATAAAGTAAATAATTGTATTTCTAATTGTATTTGTTCATATGTAATTTATTTCAGAGAATGTGAGAAAACCCTCGTGAATTCATACTTGACTAGTTCTATAACTTGAATGTTGACAGTGTTTTGACTAGGCCTAGATACTAACCTGTTCAAGTTGTGTGTGTGGGGGGGGGGGGTTTTGCTGAATGTCCGAGGCAGCCCGTCTGGCTCAGTAAGTCGAGGCTCTGATTTGTAAATGAAGTAGATTCTGGGTTCGAGTCCTGCATCATGCACGGGATTAGTAGCTCGAAATGATCTAACTGTTGCTGATGTTTGTACAAATGATTGTTGCGTTACTTATAATGAAAGTGTTTACAATAAAGCGTGTTTAACAAACGGGGAGTAGATGTTGAAAATTGTGTAGAGACGTATGGCAATGTTATTTAGGTGAGCTGTTGATTTTTCAATGCTCAAATCATAGCTAATATATATTTGATTTCTGAGGGGATATTATGTTTCATTGGAGCTACGAGAATGCATGATTATATTTATGTATGGTCACAAGTAGCCACAAGCTATATGACATTACTTTGAATAATGTCCTTGGAAGTTGGGCCATCTACATCTGCGGTGAGAAGACGGTAGGTATAAGGTTTTACATTTAATTCTATTGAAAGAAATTATTAAAGGGTTTCAGTTATGAAAAGTTGCCTTCTATTTTTAATCTTGCCTGAGAATGCGTTGAAAATGAGATTCTTTTTACCTCGCAAATTTTACACTTACAAAACAAATCCTGCATAAGACGGAGGCCTAGTCAAGCAAAACGTTGAAAGATTAATATATAAGTAACATTCATGCATGTTGTTGGAAATTGATGATGAAGGTCATGCTACTTCACATAGAAATGGCTTATATTGAATATCATATTTGAGGGAAAACTACAAAATAATTCATCATTGGAACCAGCAGCTTACCTTGACAAATGATTCGATTTTCTCAATGCTAAATTGTTTATTAACTACTTCCTACATCATTCTGCTTCCCTGATACAAATCGACATTGGTTGCTCTGGACGCTTCACTGTGTACAAGGAAAAGGTAGACCCCCCAATATTTCTGTTCTCCTGATACAAAACTCACGAAACTGTAGATGTTTCTGCTCGATTCGGTCGAAAATTTTACACCAATTTCTACCAGGGAAGTAGAATGCTAGAAGAGGTCAATGAATGTACCAATGCTGACCTAGTCTACGGTAATTTCAGATACGTAGATTTTGCAAGTCACCGTTCATCAACTCCTTCATGAATGATTTAGAGACTAGTGATTGGCTCTAATATTTCCAAGAACTTTACTACCAATATTATAATATTTATCTGACTGTCTCAAGTTCTCAATTAATTAGCCATATGTGAAGGAATTTAAAAAATGACAATGAACTAGGCCTATCTATCTGTGAAATATGGCATTACTAATGAAAATTATTTAAATTTCAAGTATTTAGCTGTCAACTTCAGGACCAGGATAGGAGTTGATTTGGAAGTCAATCAAATGAAGGAACATAACATAAAATCAACAGTATTCGTATAATTCGTTTATTTGTGAATCAATAGTCCCTGTTCACCAGCTAGTAGACACTTTACTGTACAAACAATAACGCTTGCTCCACGCGAACATCTCATTCGCCACATATTCGTAAGCATTTTTATATTAGATTTTATATTTAACGTTGCAACAAAAAACAATCCAATTCGTTAAATTAAAAAACATGATTACAACTGAAACTATTACTGCAGTAATAATAATTAATTATTCTCATCCCTTATCTATATCACATGTATTATAATTATTATAATATAATATAACAAATTATAAATATCCAATTCCACATTAGATTTGCATCTGGAAAAAAACAATACCAAACGCGTATCTTAAACGTAATCCATAAAGTTATTATTATACATAGGCCTACTATATACAAATTGGGAGTGCACAGATTACTTGACATAAAGTTGATGAGCAAAGGTCATCAAATAAACGTGGTGTATCACGTTAAAAAAGGGAGACACGAAAACACAGTGGAAAAAAAGATTCTACATCAAAAGTAAAAGCCAATTCACACCAGTATCTACCGAGTGATAGATAGTGTAGTAATTAGGCGAGCCGATTTCGAACGCCAAGTGAAATTAATTGTAAGCGGCGGCGCAACCTAACGGCAGCATTTCTAGACGTGGTCTTGGTGAGCTGCGTTCGACATGTGCGATAACGTAGATGCCATCGCACAACGACACACATTTACACAACTTTTCACACACTAAACCAATAGACGTTGATCTCCGGTTATCAAGTGTAGCATTTTCTTTCTGTCCGTTATTAAAAGTCCAACTCGGGCGGGGGAAGATAACACTAACAGAGAGATGACTTCATAAATAGTTAATTAATTATAGTAGTGACTTGTTCTCCATTCCAGAACGTACTCATCTAATCGCAAAAATAAGTAATTACGAGTCGAGGAATAGAACAGTTCTACAAAAACGTAAATATTATAGGAATATACTTTGTTTATAGACGAAATGGTACTGCTTAAGGGTCATTTTAGTAGTATCAGGTATGCAATTCTATTTCTGTTGGTAAGTATTTGCTATGTTGACCAAATTGACATCGTGCAGGGCAAAACGCATACAAAAGAATACGAGCAAGGGCGATGGGCCGAGAAATCTCGAAGGTGACCAAACGGCGGTAAAACAATAACTTGATTTGATTTTGTTTGCTTATTTGCTTAGTTGGGTTATTCAGGGGATACATGGATACACTTGATTTCAGTTCCTGAAGCAATGCCTCGACTGATTGAGCCAGAGAGGCGGCTATCGTTATTGGACAAAACTAAATTTGTGCAAGAAGCGTGACCTACTTGACAACGACGGTTGTACGATGGCAATTTTCCAAATTAATTGATTCAATCAATCATCGTTACCAAGCACCGTACTTTTCCGCACGCGATTTTCAGGCACGACGTCAATTAGATATTTCCTGACGAAGTCGTGTTTTGATATTACCAATGTTCAACACTTGGAAACGCAATGCACCCCGATATTGATAAGTTCGGAACCAGAAAAGATTCATTATTACGTTATGGCAGTAGTGATCGTAATCATAAGCCTCCCATTCGACCAGCGCTATTATATTAGTCATCTATCATATATATACCGTTGACATCCAACACAAAGCGTCGATAATGCGATTAATTGAAACAACACAAGAGAAAGTCGAGGTCTCCGTTTTATAGTTATTACAGTCAACATGTTTAGGACGTTGAACGGAGAAACATTATTCGTTCTGATTATTTGAATACATTGTATACAGCAATGAGATTGGCTGGATTTGATTGATTCACCTCGAGCTAGCAGTTGCATTAAAACGGTTATAGAAAAACCGAGTTCAGTATTATAGTTTGCACATCTCTAAACAAATACAACTGCAAAGTCTGAAAATGACTCCACGAAGTGGAGGGCCGGTTGGACAGAGAAAGACAAAATCTGAGAATTGTTCTACATAAATATTGTTTTCGTCAAAACAATTTCCAAAATCAGGCACAGGTACATTAATACCGTACTAATTAAGATGGACTAATATTGTTACATTTAAATAACAGAAGGCAGATGGGAAACAGCCACTGATCTCTATACACATGGATAGCGTATAGTCGCAAACTGCCGGTAAGCGAGTGAAGCGGAGAGAAGGCCAATGGTGCTGTTCGGTGGCCTATGGATCCCCCGTGAAACCTACCTTAAGTGAAGCTAGCCTGTCGGCCATCTTGTACCTGCAGCCAACCTGCAGCTATTACGCTACCCGAATACCGACCTATGAGCAGATTTTTTCCACGCTACCGTACTTCAGTTGAAACAGGGGATAGATCTGATATTGTTTACTGGGGCCAGAAATAATTACTAGAATACTAGAAATAATCACCAAAATTATATTTGCCCAATTAAAGATTTTACTGTAGAATTTCTATGGCAATCTGACGTCTGACAGACTTGCGCACTGATGTTCACGCTCAAAGCCAAACATAATATCTTTGACCAAAGCTCGTCACTACTGTGTCCGTAGACAAGAAGAGATCGCTGTGGTCATCTCGGGCCACGTCAACCCCATGATCCATAGACAACTGGCAGACATATTAGGCCTAGTACACTCATCTTTTAGCTTCAGGTTTCTCTCACTGCATACGCTATCCCATGTGTACAGAGATCAGTGGAAACAGCTCATTCTTAGCCTACCATAAATAACCTTTATTCGAAACGGTAGAATCCCGTAATCAGACAAACACAAGACTCTCTTCCATTGGCCGATATTTCCAGCGGGAAAACACTCATGCTGACCAACGGAGACGTTGTCGAATAGGATCGGAGCTTCCGGAACCTTTCAAACGTCCGAAACTAGCAGGAGGCACACCCTACTCCGTACATTCCTCAGCTCGAGAAAACGAATCCATGGCGTTAACTGTCTCAACTATGAAACGAAGACGGAAAGAAGCGAGATAGACATAACATTAAAGTATATATATATGTGTATATATATATGTATATATATATTTGTTGGACGTAGCGATATCGAAGTGTTGTCTAGAGGGCGTCGCGATGCCACACCCACTTCTTGTTCGTGTGGTCAAAGCGGTGAGCGAGCCACTGCTGCTCGAGCAGCTGGTATCGTCCCGCGCTCAGTTCCAGCGGCTTGCCTCGCCTGCGGACAAAGCAACATGCGGTTCAGTTAACACGGACACGAGGATTTATTGCGGCACATTTCAACAGTCGTACGAGATTAGTTCAATACCTTCAAAAAGCGTTTTTTCCATTTCAGTGATCCAATAAAATTGACATAGCTACGCTTGAATGAAAGTAAGATCAGCACCTAAGCAGATAACTAAATAAATATACAGTGAAACCTCTAAGCATCGTTCCGGATCCATCGTTTTCCCGCTTGTATCATTAATTTTTTCTAACCCCACTCCCATATAATCAATGCTAAGTTTTCCTGGATGGGTCATTTTCCTGCACGGATGGTTTTCTTACAATGGTACCTTGAAAAACGATGGATCGAGGTTTCACTGTACATTAATAACAGACCTGATGATGATGGTTATTGTTTGCTTAATGACCCCACCAACAGCCCGGTTATACGACGGTACGAATGAGCAGGTGAATATGAAACAACGAAGTGATGATACGTGAAAGAACGTTTACAAAAACTCATGCCTCATGCGGGACTTGAACCCACGCCCGACAGTGACCTTAGATTCTGAAGCGGTGCCTCAGTTGACTGAGCTACCGAGGGTGGCATAAAAGACCTATAGTTGAGCAAAATTCATACCACTCTGTATGAGTTATCTATTCCATTCTATTCTATCTGGCTTAACCAGTCAAGCCTATGATATTACATACGATTGGAAAGGTATCAGGCAAACATAAAACATGGCTAAATTATCCAATTCATCAGTTGATAATCAACTCCCGGACAATCTCGAGAACCGCCGGATCGAGACGAACGACTCACTTGAGCTCTCTGTCCTCCTCGCCGAACGTGTCGAGGTAGACGGAGCCCCAGAGGCACGCGCGCTTGCCGCGCACGACGATCACGTACGACGACGTGACCACCAGGTAGACGGCCGTTCCGCCGCCGCAGTCCACCGAGTGTTGGACGGCCTCGCACACGTTCAGCTGCTTGCAGCAGTTCTCCTTCAGGCAGACGAGCGCGCCGCACAGCAGGCAGATGCTGGTCTCGCGCGGCACCGAGTGGCACTGCAGGCACTGCTTCTCGTGGTAATACTGCGGGACGGAAGTGAGGTTAGAGTCGACATTTACAAGTGACACTGCTTCTTGTGGTAATACTGCGGGACGAGAGTGAGGTTAGAGTCGACATTTACAAGTGTCATGAGCGGTAATACTGCGGGACAGAAGTGAGGTTAGGGGCGACATTTACACGTGACACTGCTTCTCGTGGTAATACTGCGGGACAGAAGTGAGGTTAGGGTCGACATTTACAAGAGGCAATGCTTCTCGTGGTAATACTGCGGGACAAAAGTGAGGTTAAGGTCGACATTTACATGTGGCACGAGCGGTAATACTGTGGGACAGAAGTGAGGTTAAGGTCGACATTTACAAGTGGCACTGCTTCTCGTGGTAATACTGCGGGACGAAAGTGAGGTTAGGGTCGACATTTACAAGTGACACTGCAGGCACTACTTCTCGTGGTAATACTGCGGGACGGAAGTGAGGTTAAGGTCCACATTTAAGGTCGACATTTACAAGAGGCACTGCTTCACGTGGTAATACTGCGGGACAGAAGTGAGGTTAGGGTCGACATTTACAAGTGACACTGCTTCTCGTGGTAATACCGCGGGACGGAAGTGGTTGTCGTTTAAGGTCGACATTAAAGAGTCACTGCTTCACGTGTATATGCGGGACAGAAGTGAGGTTAGGTCGACATTTACAAGGTGCAGTGCCTTCTCGTGGTAATACTGCGGACGAAAGTGAGGTTAAGGTCGACATTCAGTGGCAGGCGGTTACGCAAGAGCAGGCGACTTCTGTGGCACGAGCGTTCTGCGTGGCGAAGAGTTGGTCGCATTACGTGAATCGCTACCTGGAGAAAGCGGGACGAAGGAGGTCAAGGTCACAGTTTCGTCGTGGTGGACAGAAGTTTGTCGTGCTTACCTGGAATATCCTGTCGTAGAGCGCGGGGAGCCGCAGGAGTCGCGGCTGGTGCCACGTCACGTGCTGGTCCACGAGGAAGCCGCGGGCGCCCATCTGGCTGCGGTTCGCAAACGCCGCGTACTCGTCCGCCCACGCTGTCGCCGTGGCAACCGAGTCTGTCGGCCAGTTCAACGCAACCTGGAGACAGTCGGAGAGATCCAAGTTAAGCACGGTTACAGATGTGGACATTCGGCATCGACAGATAACGATATAGTTGGATAGCTTCAAGTACTTTTCAATATTCCTTCACATGTAGCTGATTAATAAAATATTAACTACGTACGACAATAGACAGTAAGATAAATAATAGTAGGGCCTATAATACTGGTAACAGAATTCGTATTTAACATATTCTAACACATTGAACAATATTGAAGATTTTACATTTATATTAGGTTCAACGACGCACTGTAATGATAGCGAAGATCTAATGGCGTTGGATGAATGATTAATGGGATGATGAGATGAAGGTTTCTTGAGTATTCGGAAGGATAGTAGGAAGGAAGCGGTGATGGAAGAACGCGCTTGTGTCTACTTACGGCCGCGGAGAACTTCTGCCAGTCCATGCCCTCGGTGACGAGCTCGAGGTAATAGACGAGGCGGACGAACTCGGACTGGGGGGCGGCGACCTCGGGCAGCGGCTGGTCGTACAGGTGGTGGCGCAGCAGGCCGGCGATACGCAGGAACGGCAGGCACAGTTTCTGAACCTGGTGGCGCAAAACAGAACCGCACGGTCATATCGGGTGATGCTCAAGTCACGATTGACGAAAGGGGGCGGGTCATACGGGTCAAACAAATTGATTATAATTTCTGAAAATGAGATGATGATTTTTAGTTTCTCTAGAATTTGGGGAAAATATAACATCATCATTCATTCATTCATCATCATTCAATTCAGACACCAAATAGAAAACAAGTTTCGGTAGGCCTACACCTGACAACAATCAGCTTGAACAGTGAACATGGCCACCATTACCCACTATTAATTGTGATCAAGTGGGTCGAGTTTTTAATACGGAGTTATACCTCCAGTACAATACGACTCCATGGTCCTAGCCTCTCAGAGCTAGCTGGCACTAGCACGAAATGCCAGGGTTGCGATGCGACCAGCACGCTTACCTCGAGCTCGAGCTCCCGCTTGGTGAAGCTGGGCTTCTCCGTCCGCCTGCCGCCCGCCTCGGCCCCCTCGTCCTCGAGGTACAGCTGGCAGCGGTCGAGCGCGTGCACGGTCAGCACCATGGCGTCGTCCAGCGTCTCCACGCCCGACGAACCAACGTGGCGCGCGCGGTACGACGAACGCTCGCACTCGGTCAGCTTGCACGACAGCTGCGCGACCACTTGGAAGTACAGCAGGTTGTAGAGGACCTTCACGATGCACGAGTAGTACGCTGCGGGAGACAAACGGAGACGTCAGCACTTCATGCTCCACTACAATTCAGCCGACTCGAAAATACCCATTCGGAGTTTATAATAGTTTGAATTATGGGAATATTCTAGATGCAGAAGATGTAGAATGTATTCTAGATTTTTCTTCAAGTCGGTTTTTAAATTATACTAAAAACAATAGTTGAAAATCCCCACATTTGTGTAGATATCTTTGTTTTTGTGGTCAAATTCAAATAAAAAAAGTTTAACCAAGCCACTACGCGCGTCAACGTTTGATAGTTATTCAGCTAAACAAATAAAGTACGGTAACAGCGTCCGGAGTACGTACTCTGGTCGAGGTGCAGCGGCAGCAGCAGTATGAACTGAGTGAGCAGCGCGGTCGGGTCTCTCAGCAGCAGCGGCACCTCCCGCTCCACCGGGGCCAGGGCCAAGGGCGACGGGTCGCTGGGCACGCCCGCCATCTGCAGCAGCGGGCGCCACGACGGCCAGCACGCCAGGAAACGGGCGTGCATCGCGAGGACGTGCAGCAGCGGCACTGGAACACAAACACGGCGCTCCGTTCAAAACCAGACCCGCGGCAAGCAATCACGTTCGACAAACTACTCATGTCTCGCAATAGTTTCATGCTCATTGTATATTTCATCTTATTTTTATTCATTTTTGTCTACATTGACGATTCAATGTATTGAGTCTCTAAGTGGCCAGTCGGAACTGGCAGGAACCGACTGATAGGAAGACTTCCCTAGAAGAAGTGGAGGAAACACCCCCTGGCCTGATCTAATTGGTTATGGTCTAAAAATGGTCTAATTCTAATTGGTTTTGAGAAATATATATAAGTGTATCAAGTGGATTGATCAAGGAAGATCTATCTGCAAGAGAAGAAATATGGAACGCAGTGGAAGAAGCAAGATTGTGGGAAGACAGAGCAAGGTGGAGGGAGTTGGAGCGCAAAAAGGAAGACATGTTGGATGAAGAAGAGGATGAAACAGGCCTGGCCAGCTTGTTTCTCGGAGTATTTTGGGGAACGTATTCCACCCCCTGACCCATCAATTTGGAATCTGGGATCGATGATTATTATTATTATTTTTAGAACATTAAAACTTGAGTAAGACTCATCAACACTTGAACTTGAGTCACCGTAGAGTAGGTTAACCATTACCTACTCTACTGGTTGAGTAGAGTAGGGGAGGCAGTAGAGACTGGGGAGGCAACAGTCGAACGTCTGAAATATTGTGTGTTTTTCATCTCTCTGTTCTATCAACGGCTGTCCACAACCATGAGTAGGCCTATCTACTTATGAATACTGCTGTTCTCTTTCCCTTCCACCTAATTCATCAATTAAATAGATTGTTATTTCTATTTCATCAATTTTTATATTACGGGCCTACTGTATGGAACACCATTAGCCTGATAGAGATAATTCTAGTCGCCCTCGATTGTTACAGCAAGGTAAGGTATGTACGGATTCCACCAAGTGGGGCACTTATGCTTCACCGTGCCCCACCCCCGTGTGAAGCCGGCGTTGCTCTCAGCTCGGTGCAGGCTGCGTGCCAGTACTACGCGCACGCAGGGCAATCCGAGCTGAACACGGTAATACCGTCTCGTTCAGCCGTAACTCATGCCTAGGACAATAGCTATCTACAACATACTCCACGCTTGAGTACACGCAAGGACTCGGCCCTTTTTCTGTTTCTACTTGAGGTTCACGAGTAGATAGGCCTACTTATGGTGGTGGTCAGCTGTTGATAGAACACAAGAGATCTCGTGTGTTTTTCATCTCTGCGTTCTATCAACGGCTAATAAGTACCACCTATCCCCTACTTATCCGGCCTATCTACTTGTGAACCTCGGTAAGATGCTGTGCTCTCTTTCCCTTTCACCCAAATCATGAAACTATTTTTAGGGTTATGTACAATAACTCGAGTGCGTGCTTCGTAATGCGACCTATCTGGCAAGTTATTCGACGTCACGAACGAGGATCGTTGCGTCGTACTCACCGATGCAGGAGCGCTTGGGTATGAGCAGCGAGGGAGAGTCGACGCTAGCCGCCGCCTGACCGCTGGCCGAGCACAGCGACCCGCCGCGCTGCACGAGCTCCACCTCGAGGTTGGTGCGCGCGATCGAGCTGACGAACAGGAACAGGCTCTGCGGCGTCGGCTGGACAGACTTCTGCTTGTAGCGGTGGTGCGTGCTCTCCGTCATCTCCTCCATGCACTTGGCCATCGCCTCGGACAGGCTCGACTGGACCTGGGAACACGACGGCACGTGACGTTGATAACCTACAAACTGCTACAACCGAGTTAATTTTCCCCGCTATCTTGTTAATTTTCTACTGGCCGGCAAACTGTTGTTATCAACCTGATTTGTTTTGTGCTTCTGCGGCGTTGACTGAACATATGTACTGTACTTCTTTAAAACAAAATTGACTTTCTAATCATTTCATAATAGTACGCCTAGCGTTTATAACCGACTCGGCGATACAATATGCTTTGTTTGACCGATAGCGTAAACTTATCCCAACAAATGAATGTAGGAAGATGAAACGGGGTTTTCGTAATCTTAACAATGATATGTATACACAAGTAAAGACCAAAATAATATCCAAGTTGCCACTGCAATGCATAGGCCTACTCCAGCTAGGCTTGGGAAATGAAAATGAGTATAATTTATGAATTTCTCATCTGATTTTCCACCACGCTTCATTTTTTATATATCTGTGATCATTTTCCTGTGATGTGTCAAAAAATCATGTAGAAATAATCCTAATTGTAGCATCTGGAATTATCACTACAAATTATTGTATTTTTGTAAAAAAACTCGGCGTAGGTGTACAGCTGCTGTCAGAAAACTCGGCAGTTAAAAGGTCAACGCTGGTGACGCCCTACACATTTCAAAGTATCGCTCGTACGACACAAAACATGCGTCTCACCTGCGTTGGCGGGTTCTCCTTGAGGAAGTTGACGAGCTCGTTGACGATGGCGGGCTGGCTGACGGGTCGCGACCTCACCACCGCGGCGCACTCGCCAAGCTGCGGGGACAGCGGCAGGACGGAGTTGGCGAGTTGACGGCACAGCGGGCACCAGTACTCGCCCCTGCAACGACAAGCCATTACGTCAACAATTGCTGGCGGCTTGGCGGGAGGGGTCTATTGACGGCTGTACGCAGTGCGGCATATCACAATGCTACCCAGTAATTAGAACTTTAATGATTAATGTACAATTGGTATTTAGTATTCAACAATAGTAGCATTTTATAAAAATTGTGAAACACATAAATTCAAAATGTCAATAATAATGACAGATAGACAGTAGGGCTGTACAAGTTTCAAAATTCTTGAGACTCAAACTCGATAGGTAACATTTTTTCCCAGACTGAAATTCAAAGTACCGAAATTCTTTCAACTCTAACTATTTTGAGAAAGCGAGAGAGGAAGGATGGACTTGTTATCTTTCTATCGTTCAACAGAATGGTATTGAAAATAAATTTTTCTATTCAATTTCGATTGAATTTGCTCACTCGAACTAAAATCGTATTCAAACTTCCTCGAAAAAAGTCAAACTCGCTCGAATTCTAAAACCTTCGCTCGTACAGCCCTAATAGATAGTTTATCGTATTTTTTTTTACATTCCTTTACACGAGGCTAATTGCTAAAAGCCGTTACCTCTCCACGGCTATGCTCTGCTGCCGCTGTTGACTGCGCAGGGACTGCAGGTAGGACTTGAGGCAGTCCAGGTGGAGGTGGTGGCCGCACGTCTGTAGGTAGACTCCGCCCTCCCAGCCCAGGCTCACCGACAGCTGCCACGACGACTGGAAACAAAGCGGTCACGTCACACGCGATGTGAGGTTGAGGGAAAATTCCGATGAAAATTTCCCAGACATTTTCTGATAACCTCTATGCATCGTTCCCGCACCCATCGTTTCCCGTTTTTGATGATGATTATTGTTTGCTAAACGACCCCACCAACAGCTAAGTTATTTGGGGGTACGAATGAACGGGTGATTATGAAACTATGAAGTGATGATACGTGAAAGGACATTACAAAAACCCATGACTTATGAGGGATTCGAACCCAAGCCTGACGGTGACTTCTGTTACTGAAACAGTGCCTCAGCTGACTGAGCTACCAAGGGCAGCTTTTTTTCCCGTTTTTATTCATTCATATTATCCCACCCTGCTTCCATATAACCAAAGTTAAATTTTCATGGATGGATCGTTTTCCTGCATGGATGTTATTGTTTTGCCGGCTCGATCACAACCTTCCAATCTACATGTCTCCGGGCTCAAACCCGCAACCAGGCGCAGGGCCCGAGCAAATCGAGATAATTTACAATAATATTGTACAGATTTGAAAGAGTAAAATGTTGAATTATCACACAGAATTACAAACATAGCTAGGAGCTGGTTTGTAGAGTGTATTATCAACAACCAGCATTCAATTTTTTGACCAGATCGTGGGGTCAATTCTTATTTAATATAAGTTCCGAGTCATGTCTGCGCTGGCGACTGGTAAAAAGTGCGACTCACGCTGTCGAACTGCCTGTTGAGCTCGTCCACGCGGCGGTCGAAGTCACCGGCCAGCCGGTCGTCGCGCCGCAGCGCCTGGCGCTCGTCCTCGCACGTGGGCAGGGCGGGGTGGGCGGCGCCCCGACGCCGGTGTCCCAGCACGCTCGTCGCCTGCACCAGCACCACCTCGCCCATCGGCTTGTCCTCGGTCGACGGCGACGTCTGGTTGCAGATCACGCAGTCGTACTCCTTCTTGCTCGCCAGCGGGGCGGCCGACGGCTCGTCCGTCCACTCCATGCCCGACACGCCGTCCTCGTCTGAAACGTCCATACAAGATCATTGGTCCACGATGATGATCATTTCAAGGAATGCACTCATTCGATCTACACACGCCAAGCGTTTTCATCCTCGGACTTATAGAAATCTCTCTCTAAAGTCCGATGTCTAGGATGAAGCCGGGCCTGAGACCAAACCGAGGGGCGAACTTGATTTGGGATTGACGCAAAACTGAAAGTCGGGACTTGGAGAAAAAAGTAAACTACCGTATTTCCAATTACAGTAACACATAGTTCCCGGATCCATCGTTTTCATGCTTGTATCATTCATTTTTTCTCATCACACTCCCATATAATTAATATTAAATCTTCCTGCATGGATGGTTTTATTTTCCTGGTCCCTTGAAAAGCAATGGATAGGTGAATGGATATGGATAGGTTTCACTGATCACATCTGAGAACAGTGTTGAAGCAATTGAAGGGTCAAAATATAAATTTGAATCAGAATTCAACTGGAATTTGGATTAACCATACTAATCATTAATCAACATTGAAATGCCTACACTTTCAGCCAGGAATCAACTTCTAATTCATAAAATGTCAAATTTTGGATTGACTGAATTTGGACTAGAGAGTTGACTAGCAATTTATTGCTGTTCACAAACGCCACTTATGATCGTAGATTCAAACTCGAGCCTTATGTGAGACTTGAACCCAAGCCTTGTGCGGGACTCGGAACACAAATCTTGTGCGGGACTTGAACCCACGCCCGACTCAAGCTCAGCACAGAACGTCCGACGAACGAGTCTTACCCGTCTCCATCGCCTTCTCCATGAACTGCTTCTGCTTGCTGGCAAACTCCGCCATCAGCTTCTGTTGGCGCTCCTTGGCCCGTCTCCTCCTGTCTTCCCGCTCCTTGGCCTCCCGCTCCTTCTGCTCTTCCTCGCACTCCTCCTGCTTCTTCGGCCACAGGCGGTTGCGCGTCGCGTTGATGTCCTCTCTGGCGGCGGGGAAATGAGAACGAGGGTGAAAATGTGGACAAGATGCACGAACAAGCGACAATGAGCAGTGAACATGGCCGCCGTTACCCGCTATTCAACGCCATCAAGTGGGTCGAGTTTTTAACACGGACTTAAACCTCTAGTACAATAGGACTCTGTGGTTAAACCCAGTATTGAAAAATGAAAATTCTCAACTAACGGTGTGTGTTGTTTGTCGCAGGTTGCGTTCCAGGCAGTGGGCGTGTGCACGGACTACGATTAATTACGACTACGTGTGAAATTTCTTGTTTCAGCCAAAAGGTTAGTAGAGATGGGTACTTGCCAACCGAATCTTGAAGACTTTCCATTTTTAAATGTCGAAATGAAAGTTTGGTGGCAAATGTCAAAAATTTATTTTACAATACAAATTTTGAAAAGCATGATTTCCAGTTCCAATTCCCCAATGTACATCGAATGTAAATTCTTCCATTGAATACAGAAATCATCATTAGGTGCATCACCCTAACCAAGTTATACAAGGTCCGCCATACTAGGATTATATGAAGACAAAAACAAATTGTAGATGGACGTAACTGACCACCGGTTAACAACAGGGAAAATAATTAGAAATTACATGAAAAAGTGACTCGATTCTGGGTAACCAACTGAGGGTTTTTTGACAGATGGGTCCACCTAAAGGCCCGTTTTCATAGCTCACGGCAGCGTTTAAAAAAATCGTCTGCTACCTGGGCTGTACACAAAGTCGCGTTTCTTCGCATCCACTTCATTTGACTGATTTATTCAAATGCATAATTTGAGTTCAAGTTTTAGCATCGTATTATGTGGCATGCAAATAAAATAATAGAGTATATCTGAAAAGAACTGATTTAGAGGTGATATTTCAACATAACCCAACTTCTTGCATGAGTAAGGGAATTATAACCGCGGTGTTTCATTTCTAAAGATGGATTTATTCCATCTCTCGCGGCAGCGAGCAACAGGTTCAAGCGGCAGAATTTACGTCAGCTTTCTGATTGGCCAGTAAAAAAACCGCCAGCCGCGATCCATGAAAACGGGCCCGGTCTCACCCGGTACTACCCACCTGCACAGCGAGTCGAGGGCGGCGATCCGGTTGAGCACCTTGCCGACGAAGAAGCGCCCGTCGCCGATCCGTCCGTCGTCGGGCGCCGCGTCCGCAGCGTCGGGCGTAAAGCTGTCGGGCGCGCTCGACAGGTGCGAGTGCAGCTTCAGCAGCAGCGAGATGATGCTCTCCTTCACCTCCAGCTTGTCGTCGCTGCCGCCAAACTGGACACGCAAACACAAACACGTCAACAAATAGCAAACAAACATTTATAATATGCCTAAGAAACCCTATAACCTGAGAAATCACCATCTTATTCATTAAATTAATTCTATTTATATTGGGTTCAACGACGCACTGTACTGATGACTACGATCTATTGGCGTCGGTGAATGATATGTGATGATGGAATGATCAGACGATAGTTTATTTTCTTAGGTGTTTTTTGGTCGTGTCCAGTTGTTCATTGACCTGAACGACAGAGGGAAACCACGAAAAACCCCTGTCAGAATGGTCAACCATAACGGGAATCGAACCCAGGTCTCCTAAATGACAGTCCAGTGGGCTAACCACTTGTCTACTCATCCAAGTATTGTGATGTCCTCCATGCTCCCGCCCTTAAGGGAACCCCTTCCCGTGTCGAGCGAATAAATACGAGAGGCGTTGCGTACTGACCATGACTTGTTTCCTCTTCTTGTGCGCGCCCTTGGGCCGGTGCGGTGAGGAGCCCGCCGCGGTGCCCGGATCCACGCGCACAGCCCGCCGCACCGCCAGCTGGTGGTAGAGCGTGCTCAGCTGCTGGGCAGACGTGCTCGGGCCCGGCAGACCAGCCACGTGCGTCGGAACCTGCGGGTAAGCAACCGGCGTTACGCGGACGTCAGGAGGACGGCGGCCGCGGGGCGATAGCCCGGTACATTTACTTTGTTTTCGAATATTCTGGTAGGCCGGTGGGAGACGAGCGGATCGCCGGCCACCCGGTTCCTTGGTTGTTCAGATATGCTTTTAACCCGGTATCGTCATTGTGTCTAGCTGGCCGGAGCGGTGAGATACCTGCCTGACACGCTGGAATCCCGGGTTCGATACCCATGCAATGATACTTTTCGGTTACTTTTTAAATATTATATAAATGCTTTTGGCCAAGGGTTATAGGTGGGAAATATTTTTTTTCTCACCCGATACCGATACTCAACAGGCCTACCTACTTACGAACATTCCGGCTCAGGCAAAGGAGCCGAACCATCCTGAATGAATCCGTTGGGTGGCTGGGGACCCGCTCTTGGTGGGAGTTATACAACTAAAAGATGCCATCTTGAACATTTTCAATAATTTTACTCCAACTTTGCTCTCATTTATCTGAATATTATGAAACAAACTAAAGAAACACACCTGCACAAACTTCAAATATGTAATCGGTTTCGCCATCTAGTGTGAATCCAAATACCGTAACCATTTGAATGTATCAGTTTACAATGAATTTCTTATGTTTGAGCTAAGCACGGCAGATATATACATCCATAACACAGTAGGGGCAACACAGATGGGCGTGAAATTGCCGCACACAACAGTGAAAGGTTGAACGTACCATCTGCTGCGACGACGAGGAAGGTCCCGCGCCGTAGCTGCCAGACGGCACCATCTGCTGGTTGGCCAGCGCCATCTGTTGGTGGTCGTTGGAGCCAGACGGAGCGGGCCCGTCGCTCAGCACCATCTCTGTGGGCCCTGCGGAAACAACGAGCATTATTTCTTACGCGCCATTCTGTACGACAAGTTACCGCAGACGCTGAAAACCAGGACCGACAAGCTGTCTCTTGAACGTATCCTCCTTCAGCTATGTCCTTACACCGTCAACAAGTACAGTACAACCTCTTTAGTACATTCTTCACCTTGGTAAGTTTTAGTTTTGATCCCATCCATGTGCTCCCACATGTTAAATAGTTTCTTTAGTAAGTTTTTCACTTTAGTAAGTCTTTTCTATCTGGTCCCCTGAAAAACGCACTGAAGAGGTTCCACTGTATTTACAATATGAATTTCCACGGAACACTTTGTAACCATATTATTAAAATGACTATAGATGTAAATACTGAACTCTTCACATGTCTCCTTTCAGCTATGCCCTTACACCATCAACGAGTATTCACAATATGAATTTCCACGGAACACTTTGTAAACATATTATTAAAATGACTAAAGATGTACTTACTGAACTCTCGACATGTTGTATAACTAGTTTTACTTTCCAACAACTCTGTACTACATTATGTTCTATTGCATAAATAAATGAATAAACAGTTGACCACAAGTGCCCGCTCTACTCACCGACGGGCACCATCTGCGTGGTGGGGCTCTCGGCGTGCCCGGGGGACTGTGCCATGGCGCCGGCGGGCACGATCTGGGTGTCGCCCGCGGTGGGCGTGGTCTGGCTTGAGGAGGAGGCCGACGAGGAGAAGTACGGGCCGCGCGACGGGACCATCTGGTACGACACGGTTCCGCCGGGCGTGCTAACCGTGGCCGCTTGATCTGACGGGCAACACAAGGTCAAACATCGCACTCAACTCTACACGAACTGTCCCTTCCAAGTTCTATTAGAGCCACCTTCATTTCATCTATACACTAGGCAAACGCAGAATATGCGTTGTAACATGGCGAGATATCTAAATACAGTGAAGCCTCTAGGCATCGTTCCCGGATCCAGTGTTTTCCTGCTTGTATCATTCATTTTTTCTCACCCCACTCCCATATAATCAATGCTACATTTTTCTGGATGTATCGTTTTCCTGCATGGATGGTTCTATTTTCATAGTCCTTGAAAAACGATGGATAGAGGTTTTACTGTATATGAATTGGGTGAAAGGGAAAGAGAGAACAGCAGCTTACCGAGGTTCACAAGTAGATAGGCCTACTCATGAGCCGTTGATAGAACACAGAGATGTGAAGCACATGAGATTTTAGACCTTTCGGCTGTTGCCTTCGTCACAGTAGAGTAGGTAATCCTACTATAAATAGAGTATAATCAAAAACTATACATACTCATATACTCAAATAAAATATATACTTCATTCGGTAAATATCGAATCTAGGAAGAAGTGAATCTCCCCAAGATATTTCTGCTAACATTTCTTGTATTGGATGAATAAAAATCATTCATCAAATAGTTTGGCCAGTCCGAATGGCATACAAATGTGTGATAGTACGTAGGCCTAACGTACCTCTGTTGAGCGCCAGGGTGTGTCTGTTGGCTGGCGGGTGCTCGGTCGACGACTCTTCCTCCATCGACGGCTCCCACTCGATCTCGCCTGAAACGGTCAAACGGTGCATCGTGACATTCCGACAATACTTCATGTCAACCTGGAGCCTCAAGCTGGATTTCAATGCATGCGATTCTCATTTATCGCGTCAAAATCGCGAGTGGCGGACATTTTGAAAGTCGCTTGGCGATTCGAGAGTATACACATCTAGCGACAAAAACTTGAACTACTATTGGCGGCAATCATTTTGTGCATCTGCCAACGTCTAATCGAAGTCGATTATCGATAAATCGCCGGATGCAGTATCCGAAACGGTGTACTTCCCACAATATCGCAAGCTCATACTGCTCGAATACTGAGCAAACCTCTACTTTCGTGACGCGATTCGAGACTTGTCCCTGATTGGTCAGTGAAGGAAAATGACTGCCGTCTCGCGACTTCGAGCCCTATGCATGAAGTGCTCATGACATGAGAATCGCGTGCCTGGAAATCCAGCTTTATTCTGTAACAACTTTTTGTAGCGATGGAATCCATTTCGACTGGAAACAGGACTGTTTCGACCTTCTGACATTCTATAGCAATTATATTCCCATTTTGACTTGTCGAAACGGATACTGCGGGATTTGCACGCCATCAATGGGATGAATATGTAATCGTGAGTGCCGAGTATTTAAATGGTGTGGAACGTGCTATGCGCACTACTGTATTATTCGATCCAGAAACTTCCATTTGTTTAATTATTTGTAATGATGTATTATAACAGCCCTACAGACAAGCTAAGCCTGTGGCTTCGTGGGGCTATGAAAGTGTGTTTATTTCATGAACCGTACAGTGAAACCTCTATGCATCGTTCCCGCATCCATCGTTTTCCTGCTTGTATCATTCATTTTATTACACCCTAGTCCCATATAACCAATGTTAAATTTTCCTGGATGGATCGTTTTCCTGCATGGATGATTTTATTTTTCTGGTCCCTTGAAAAACAATGGATAGAGGTTTCACTGTAATATGTTGAAACTTCCAAAAAAGAAAAAAAAATAGTCTTGGGTAGGCCTACATCCCGTTCGACTTGAAATAAGAAAAAAAAAGACATTCTACGTTTTATTTGCACTTTGAGCTTCATGGAAACATTTCGTTGAATCTGTAAAATGATGCGCTGTTACTCACTGTCCGAGCTGTCGAAGACGACTGCGGGCTCGGGCTCGATCTTGACGAAGTTGATGATCGAGCGCAGGTTGCTCGACAGCCAGTCCGACTCGTAGAAGCTGCTCAGGTCGCGGTCGTTGATCTCCTTCTCGGGCCGAGACGCAGGGCACATCTGGCAAGTCAACACGGCAAATCAGTCGGGAGTTTCCTAGGTCGTTGTTGAGATTCCATGGAAGTGGATTTAGCGGAATATCAGTTTTTTGTTAACTTTTGAACGGTATATTGAAAGGTAGAAGCTTTTGAAAGGTATTAGATATTTCGGATTGGTTTCGATAGATTTTGGATTGGCTAATCCGAAATAGTTTGAGTAAATTCCACGAATTTATCATTATTTTCCCAATTTCCCTAGTTTTTATTTGACGCTTAAGAATGAATGGAAGCACATGCTTAGTGTACCGAATGCAGTCGACACTGACGAAGTTTGAGCTCGGAATACTCGTTCGGCCGACTCGGGACGGCCGAGCGCCAATAGAAACAGCACGTCACGGAGATAGCCGAGTACACACAATCAGCGAGGCCCTTAGCAACGAATCTATTATCTTTCTCTTGCTCGCAATACAAAACTGACTATATTCCGAGCGGAGAAAATTACTTTTCGGTCGATCCGAAATTTCATAAACCGAAATCACTTTTTTGGGGTCCCTTTATTTCGGGTTGACTGCATTGTCGTAGGTCTGCCGCGTACCTGCGTGTGCTGGTCCTCCGGCTCGGCGGTGGCCACGGCCATCTCGAGCAGGTAGACGGCCAGCGCCATGACGTGCTCGCTGACGGTCTGGGCGTGCACGGCGTGGTGGAGCACGACGAACGTCATGGCGTGGAAGACGCGCGACCGCAGCAGGCGCCGGGGGTCCTCGTAGGCCGGGTGGCAGGGGGCGGGCGAGCGGAACGGGGGCCACGGCGTGCCGCCCCCCTTCAGCTTGCCCGACTGGTTCACGCTGGAAACGCAAGCGGCGACGTTAGATCGGTGCATGTGATCGGTGTGAAAGGGAAAGAGAGAACAGCGGCTTACCGAGGTTCACGAGTGGATAAGCCTACTTATGGTGGAGAGCAGTTGGAGGCTGGGGGCTTGAGTAACTACTCGGTGAAATCACAAAAAATCACAAAAAATCAAGAATAAAACCAATGACGAAAAAAAAAAATCAAGAAAAAACGTGAAGAATTCAAAAACAGAAAAAGAAAGAAAAAAAAAATCAAGATTACGGGAAATCAAAAAAATCGAAAGATTGAAAAAAATCACAAAAAATCAAAAGAAACACGGAACCGAGAGAAAAAAAAAAATCCTAAATCAGGTGTTCACTAGAATGTCAAATTGTTAATACATCGAAAAAATCATAAGTCAGGTGTCCAGTAGAACGTCAAGTTGTCGATGACTTACTACTCGGTGAAGCGGTCCATGGAGGTCTGGAAGTCGCGCCGATGCACGGCTCGCAGCAGGACGTGGATCGGGTCGTACAGTCGGTCCCAGACGTGAGCAGTCGGCACGTACATGCCCTGCTGCATGTTGCCTGCAAACGCAACAAACGCACCTCAATTACAACACATCTAACAGATACTTCAGATACTTTCATGGAATAAAAAGAATGTGATCAAATTCATTTACGTCATCTCAAAACTGATGAATTCACAAAAATTAAATGTCATATTAATTAAAGAGCATAAAATCATCTTGGAGATGAGAACTTTTCATTCAGTTACACTCGTTTTTGAAAATGCTGCTCAACGACCCCACCAACAGCTAGGTTATACGGGGGTACAAATGAGCAGTTGATAATGAAACGATGAGTGATGATAGGTGAAAGGACATTTACAAAAACCCATGCCTTATGCGGGACTCGAACCACGCCCAACGGTGACCGCTAGCGATAATTGACTGAGCCACCGGGGCGGCCTCTCTCATGTTGAAAAAAAAAATCTGTTGACCGTCCGAACGACTCACCGCTGGCGTCCAGGTTCGGCGCCTTGTAGTCGGCGACCTCGGCCAGCACGTGCTCGAAGTCTCTGCTCTGAGCCGTTCCGCACCGCTCGGGCATCAGCTCGATCAGCTGGCTGTGCGTCTTGTCGCCCATGCACAGCAGCGTCACCATCTCCAGCTGCGACGACGCGTCCGTCTCCCCTGCAAGCGGCACACACACGTCTTTAACGCGTCACACACTCACGTCAGACAAGCGTCACGCAGTCGCAAACAATGTATTGAGGGCTGCGTCGGTTTGCCGCTCCCTAATGGTGACTCGACTCCCCATCCCACCAATGTCACCAGTGTTAAAATTAAAAATATGTACCAATTTACCGTCCAAATCTATGAACCTACCGATCGTGAGTTAGTGGTATAAATTGTTTACAAAATTACGTTTACGTCGGCTCAGCTGTAGCAACAGTCATCTGAAATGCCAATATTTGAGGGTCGCAAAAGGCATGACGCATAGTTTCATATTGTACACTATAGGTGGGAATCCTTTCAATATTGTCAATAAATCAATAATATTAAAATATAAAATAGAATATATGCAGTACGGTATTATAACAATAGTCGGTCGAGGTTGGTCTGACTCACCGAGGTTGGTGCGGATGCTCATGAGCGTGGCGAGGAACGTGAGGCACGACTCGAGCATGGGGGCGTCGTGCTCGCCGTCCATGAACGTGCCGGGGGCGGCGCCCGGGGGCGTGATGCTCATCCACTCGTTCACGTGGAACCTGCGCGAGAGAGAGGGAATAGATCGTTACAGAAAACGCACACTCGTTTGCGAGAACGTAATCCAGGCGGCACTGTCGTGCTGCGAAGGACGGTGCATCGCTAGAGGGCGGAACTGTTGTCACAGTGTAATGTTTCCTACACTCAGGGATGTATATTAGGTGAAACATCAACATAAAACATATAATTGATTCAACTTTATTTATCTGTTGAAGATGGAATAGGAATTACTGTCACACGCGTACGTGTGAACAGTTTGAGCTACTAAAAAGAACTACCGTAACTGACTTGGGATGCCGTACTACCAAAGCACACCCCCTTCCACTACAAGGTGGCGCCGTGGATATGGTCGCCCTCTCAACATATTCCTAGAATTTAACATATCTCAAACAGGGTGGTCGGCAAAGTATCATCTCAGCAGGTTGAACGGTAGGGGCGGTGCTGATACGTCCAGTCACGAGGCCTCCCGAATGTATCCGATCTCTCCAATCAAACCGTAGAAAGAACAGTACCGGTACTTTAATCCAAAATGTATTTGGTACCAATGAGAGTGAAATTGAGGGTTATGTGCACAACATAACCTCAACAACTGAGAGTATTGCTGTTTTTTTTTCTTTTATTTAAATTACAAATCACAAATGACAAATTTTCAAATTACAAATTACAAATTACAATTTAAACTTTTTTCTGACCAAATTTTGAAATTAATTATTCATCTTTATTGTGTGCCGAGTTTTGAATCTGAATAAAATACTCTATTATTGGCTAACCTGGTGGGTTTTTATACAAGCATCATGATAGAATGATCAGGAAAACGATGGATCCGGGAACGATGCATAGAGGTTTCACTGTATACAATAAAAAATGTAAAATGACAATTGGACAATTCGAGGTCTTAAAATGGCGCGCGCCGACTCACTTGTCGATGATGGTGGTGAGGAAGGCGTCGGGCGGCAGCTGGGTGGCGCACACCTGCAACAGGTAGAGGTCGGCGTCCACCATCGAGTTGCAGAAGTTGCACTGGATGTAGGTCATCGCCTGCCCCTTGATCTGCAGCCCGTTGCGCACCCACATCCCGCTCAGGATCTCGTAGAACGCAACCTGCGACAAACAACATACGTCGTTAGTTGGGAATTTTCATTTTTCGATACCGGGTTTAGCCATGGAGTCGTATTGTACTGGAGGTATAACTCGGTGTTAAAAACTCGTACCCCTTGATAATGTTGAATAGCGGGTAACGGCGGCCATGTTCACTGCTCAAGCTGATTGTTGTCAGGTGTAGGACACTTGTTTCATATTTGGTGTCTGAATTCAGGCCTTCTATATTATTACATAATGTGATAATAAAGAAGGCCTTGCCGATTCACCAAGGCGGGAGTAGCTCCAACTACCCTGAAGTACGCGATCTGGTCCACGGCTTGTCGCTGAGATAGACCTCCATACATACATCTCCATGTTTAAGGATCCATTGTTATGATAGCCAAGATCTATAGGCGTCGGATAAATGACTAATGTGATGATGTATATATTTAGATGAATAGTTTCCATTCAATTCAACTGTTCTACCAGAAATAAATTCATTAATGAAAGAAAATGTATATTCATTTTACAACTGGTCTACAAGAAAACTGCAATCCCAATCCCAATATGATTTGTGTGGTTATTATATACTTAGAATGGTAGATCAGTATTCTGGTAAAGCAGTTTGTAGAATGAATATATGCAACCAATTTACTTCCAATGCATATATCTCTGGTAGGGCAGTTGATTGAAATAAAAATACATTTTATTACATGCATATTACTTCAGATAGGGTAGTTTGCAGGTAGGGGAAATGCAGTAGACACTCCCAAATCTAGAGGGACAAGTTTTTGTATTTCTTTGTAAATAAGTACTGTATCTGGAATGCCACTTCCTCTGATAACATTTACCAACATGCTTGAGACTTACAATTCCCAGTAGGAGGTTTTCTATCTCGAGTTCGACCAGTGGTTCTACCAGATAATTATTCTAATAATTATTTCTCATAATCCTATCTTTCAGTTTGACAGAGCAAAGAGAAAAAAGAGGGAGGACGAGAGAAACAGCAAAGGGAGAGAGAAGGGAGAGAGAGGGAAGGAAGAGAGGGAGGAAGAGAGAAGAGAGAGAGAGAGAGAGAGAGAGAGAGAGAGAGAGAGAGAGAGAGAGAGAAAAAGAATTATTTCCCGGGCTTCATATGGCAGCTTATCATATCACATGCCATGGGCTTATCAATGTTTTGAGCTGACACAGCCTCCTAGACTGCACGCTGTGTCAGCTAGGAATGCTACCGTCTCACAGTTCCTCAACAAATCGCTATCCGAGCACAACCCGAGTCACGTGATCACCGGGCTATGACGTCATCCACACGGCACAGATAACGCGTGTTATGCACAAGACATTTACAGCTCGAACAAAGAGTCAAGTCTTGGATGACGGTTCAGCGTGCTAGCCACTGGTCCATGCCGCTATTCATCGGACCATCGGGCGGACGTTGTTGTTGTTGTTGTTGTTGAGCGCAGCCTAAAGTAACCTAAACCCAACCTACCTGATGAACCTGACCCAAGCTTGACTACCACTAACTAACCTGACCTAACAAACATCCGAAAATCAATTTAATCTAAACCAGAAACAATCTGAAGCCTACTTACGGCCGACCTGTCCCGCGCTCGTGACTCTCGTCAGCCGGAAGTGCCCCCCCCCCCCACCCCCGGAACACGATAACAGCCCCCCATGTGACGAGGCCAAGTGTGAGACGGTCGCGGTCGACCTTGCCCCCTATCGCACAGATTAGCGGTCCGATCGACCGTCTCCCCCGTCTCACAGCCACTAGCGCCCGGGGGGTTCAAGCCGTCGTCCACTGTTGGGGTCTACACAGACTCCTTCCCACTATCAATCAATCACATCCTCTCATCTCATTCATCATTCACCGACGCTAATAGATCTCAGTGCGTCGTTAAACCCGATGTACATGAACCGAGGCTAGGCCGGATGTGGAGTATCTGTCGTCGGTTCGAGGAAACATCCGAGCCGAGATGAACGGCCGTGGCAAGAGCGAGGGCTTGTTAGTGGAACTGAAGTTCCGCGTATTGTTTTACAGGCGGGGGGGGGGGGGGGTGATTGTTACATCCTCTCGGGCGCGTGTCACGTCCGTGCCGTGGTTACACCATCAAGTGGCCAGTCGTCGGGCCGGAAGTAGGTCTTGGATTAGTTCTGGTTTAGATTAAATTGATTTTCGGATGTTTGTTTGGTTAGGTTAGTTAGTTTAGTCAACTTATTTATATTGGGTTTAACGACGCACTGTTATGATAACTGAGATCTAATGGCGTCGGATGGATGATTAATGAGATGATGGGATGATGAGATGAAGGTTCTTGGGTAATGAGAAGGATAGTGGGAAGGAAGCGGTCATGGCCGACTTATTGTAGGAACCATGGTGGGGTTTGGGTTAGGTTTATCAGGTAGGTTGGTTTAGATTAGTTAGGCTGGGCGCAGCAAACAACAACAACGCCTGCATGTGGTGATATAGACCGATTGTCCGGTGAATAGCAGCTACCTATTTTATTAGCAAACAGCTAAATGCACTAGATTGAAAAATGCAAATTTTTGCAAATTCTTTTTCAATATTGCTTAACGACCCCACCACCAGCTAGGTTATACGGGGGTACGAATGAGCGGAAGATAATTAAACGATGAAGTGATGAAAAATGAAAGGACGTTTACAAAAACCCATGCCTTATGCGGGACTCGAACTCACGCCCAACGGTGACTTCTGTTTCTACCGCTAGCGGTATAGTGGACTTGGCCACCAGGGCGGCAAAATGTGGAATTGTGGAATAAAACGAAGATGGGTCGCTTTCGAGTTACAGAATAACGGCCCAGGTCTTATTGTCGACAGGCGGAAATACCGAGAAAACGACTCTCGGTAAAAACGTGCGTTGGTCAACGGCGGGCCTCGAACCCGGGCTACGAGTGAATCACGACGTGAAAAGGGGGGTAACATACGTCATCCACACGAGAGCAAGGTCAAACACGTCATCGGCAGAGGTCGCCGACTGAGTCACTCTTTTTCGCAGAGATCCGCACAAAAGACAACCGATTCAGGCCAATCACCTCTCTCTCTCTATGTCGACCACTCTCTCGCTCTCACTCCACGCCCTGGCGCATACAGGGTCTCAAGGAAGTGAGGGGAGGGGCCACTTCTCCTCGCTCAAGACCGCGATCACGTCTCACAACAAAGCGAACAAGATCGGCGGTTTTCACAAGCTTTCTCGCTACTTGATGAAATGATAGCGTAGCGATGGTAGATATAATACCCACACTGCTAAAAAAAAAAACGAAAAAAGGACTTTTATCTTTTGATTTTCAGGTTATACAACAGGACTAATTGTTCCTAACGAGATACGGTAGCATGTTTGTCAAATCACCATAGCAACTAGACAGTTGGGGGGGAAAACCGAATTTGTATTTGGAGTTAGTGTTAGGGTTCAAAGGCGCGTCGACAGCGAGGTGATTTTGCGCCCATGCCCATGTCCATGCATGTGCTTTGCCATAGTTGTCAACGACAGCTCTGGAGATCACGGGGTCACGCCAGCCCCCACACCACGTCTAGCTGTCCGGATCCTCCGAGGGGGTTGTATTCGGAAAACCCACATTGTTGTCCACTTACAACAACAATGCATGACGTCATTCACCCCCCCGCCAGCCGTGTGACAACAGGCCGTACCCCCCTCCTCCCACATCTCCAGCTTCCCTCAGCCACAGCCAGAGTCTTGCAGTCAGTAAGAGATAGTTGCTGCCACGAAGAACACGACTGGCAGCTGTGGCCGCCGAACCGTTACCACTAGCTGTTAACGGCATACCAGCCAGTGTAGCGGTGTAGTGGTGTTGTTACTGGTACGGTCAATACTTCATACGTTACTCGTTTACATCAGCTCATAACCGAGTGTTAATTATTAGTCGAGGTACGTGAATAACAGGGTAAATATTCGTTAATTATTGCTTTGTCTACTAATCGTCAGTTGGCGCCACTCTTGGCTTTTCTCGGAGGCGGTTGTACTAACTGATAATTAAGTCTGATTAGTTAATTCTTAGTCAAGGCTCGATAATAACGTATGTAACCAATAGTGGTAACAAGGATATTTCGTGAATATTCACTAATTGAACTAGTGGGTTCGAGTCCCGCATAAGACATGAGTTTTTGGGATCGCTTTCACTTATCTCTTCATAGTTTCATTATCAGCTGCTCACTCGTACCCCCGGATAACCTAGCTGTCGGTGGGGTCGTTGAACAATCAATGATCATAATCAGATTGGCATCTTTCTATGGCCAAACATTATAAACTATGAAATAATAAAATATGCGTGAATTTAATACAATACGTCACTGAACCAAGTTATTCAAGTTTACGTTGGTAGGCTATTTCAAAATAATACTAGTGAATTATTAGAATGAAATGTCAATCGCGAAATCGATGCTCATCCTGTTTATAGTTACCATAGCAACCGTTGCTATGGTATAGTATAAATATTTTGCTTATGATAATGTTTTTATTCCCCGGTTAAAGTAATGTTTTTACAATACCAAATGTTGCTGTCAACAATGCCATTTCGTCACCTTATTAAAATGATAAACCAGTGACGTAATCGACATTTTGTGGACGCCATTATGTTTGTATGTTCCAGCTGACTGCGACTACACGCGACCGACAGTGAAAGGAGCCGGAGAAGGAACAACCGTAGTGATTGGATAAACCAGCGTGTTCTCGATAGGTCAGACGTAATTGGATAACTACAGGTTTAAATCGTTTAAAACGACCCTGACGTGAAATAAATACAGTGTTAACAGTGATTTCTGGGTTGATGCCAATACGAAAAAAGTGATATGATAACAATGTTTTTACATTGAAGTTCGATTTTTGAAAAGTTCGAATTTTAAATAGTTCGATTTTTGAAAATATGAAGTTGACCATATCGCCGCCACCGATCTGGTGCGTGGTGGCACTGGTGCTGCTCACCGGCGCGCCCCGCTGCGACGCCGTCGGTCTCGAGGACCTCGTCGACATCCTCAACTACGGCAAGACGCTGGCCGTGTCCGTGTTCAAGAGCTGGGACCTCGTCAAGGACATCACCGACAAGCCGAAACACCCGGGCGACACCGGCATCGACCTGCCCATCCTGCGCACTAAGGAGAAGAAGGTGATGGCGCGCCTCGCCGAAGTCAGCCGCCAGATCGACAAGCTCGACGCCAAGATGCAGACGTACTCGACGGGCGCCATCAACATCCTCCTGCGCGAGCTACCCTCCAAGATCCGGCTGGAGATCCGACTCGAGGCGCTCAGCAGCATGATCGCCAAGATCGACGTGGCCAGCGGCCAGCTGAAGAGGTACATCTACTACAACAACGAGTCGGAGGCGAGGGAGTGGGCGCTGGAGCGGCACACGGTCGAGAACTACGCCGGCTGGGTGGTGTCGCACGACGCCGACTCGGTGCTGAGCCTGATGGAGGAGGTGCACGGCATGATCGCGCCCGAGGGCAAGGGCGAGGGGGTGCTCGGCAGGGGGGTGCTGCACCTGCTCAAGGACACCATGCAGGTAAGACAGGGGGGTAGGAGGTGGCCGGTAAAGCGAACCTCTGTTCGATCCCCGCCACCGTCTTTACAGGTTTTTTCCGTGTTTTTTTCCTTTGAAGTCTAGCGGAATGGTTGTTATATTTAAGGCCACGACCGCTTCCTTCCTACAATCCTTTCTACTCCATACGAAACTTTTATCACATCATTAATCATTCATCCGACGCCAATAGATCTTAGTTATCATTCCAGTGCGTCGTTGTTGAGCCCAATATGAAATGATAAAATGACCAATGTAAAGTCAATAGCGAGTTGGAGGTTGCTGCTGAATGAAGTGTGGAAGGTGAGGCCAGCACTTGCCAGCAAAGTTCGAGGTGTCGACTAGAGGAACATGTCAGCTGTTGCTTGACGGCGACAGAGGAGAGCGATCGCGTTAACACACTCCTACACACTTCCTCTTCGACTCAATTACTCTCAATAGATCAAATGCGACAAGCTCGAGCTAAACAACATCTGCCACCCCCACTTTATTCCTCATAAACTCCACGTCCAGTATCCCATCTCGTATGTATTTCTTCACATTGGCGAATCTGTCAACCTGGACCCCTATTCCTGAGATAAATGAGATGTGAGAAAATAAAAATGAGTGAGAAAACGAGTATCTCACATAAAATATGAGATGAAATATGTCATTATTATATGAGATAGTTTCCTGAGATAAATGGGATGTGAGAAAAATAAAAATGAGTGAGAAAACGAGTATCTCACATAAAATATGAGATGAAATATGTCATTATTATATGAGATAGTTTTCTCACTGATTTTTCTCACATCTCATTTATCTCAGGAATGGGGGTCCATGTCATGTCACATGTCACCGGGAGGAGTATGTTTGTGTTACGCTCATCAGATCATGACAAACAGTCATGACTAATGACGCACTCCATCACAACAACAGATGAGTATCTGTGGAAGATACGAAAGGGTTCTTCGAGAATTGCCTCTAATCTGAACAATGAACACCAAAGATGCTTGGAATGTCACTATATAAACTCATCAAGTTCTATGATTCTACTAAATACCTAGTCGACAGCGCATGCCCAGCAGGGCTAGCCGTCTACCTAGGATATGCAGTTACCTGTATTCTATACCGTTACGCGGTTAGTCACCGATGAAGCCACACGATCCAAGACAATTGATATGCTAATAGAGATCAATGGTAATTGATTGGTTGGCGATGAAGCTACCGACGAATTACACAAATCAAATTCCACCGATATATTCGTGAAGCTTTACAGCTATTGATCTCGTATCACCTGATTTGTCACGCGTATAAGACTTGAAACATTTTTTAACCGTGTAATATTGGGTTAGGTCAAGTCAAGATTAGATTTAGTTTTTTCAACTTGAGAACATTTTGTTGCTTATGTTATTGTCTGGCACTCGTGCATGTGCACTAGCATAGGTGTTGCCTTGTTCAATTGGTAGACCTGGTTCTTCTCTCGAGGATACAAGTATAGGCCTACCTTGACCTGTACACCTGCCAACGCTATATATAACCTATAAAGACCCATTCACGATCAAACATAACCGTAAACTTCGATCTTGTAAATTGTTTGTTTTATATCATTTCTCGTGAACGTTAACGAAATTCATGAAAATCTACAGAATTTCGTAATAAATATCATGTGACAGCAATTGTGGATATGATTAAACCATGAAAGGTCAATGACGAGCGTCACAGTGGGGTGGTTCCTCCCCCCCCCCCCCACACACATCCTGTCAGGCCGTCGGCTGTCAATCACAACACATGTAGGGGCATGCAATGTTCAAGTCAACTATCGCTAGCGGTAGAAACTGAAGTCACCGTTGGGCTTGGGTTCGAGTCCAGCATAAGGCATGGGTTTTTGTAAACGTCCTTTCACTTATCATCAATACATAGTTTCATTATCACCCGCTCATTCGTACCCCGTATAATCTAGCTGTTTGTGGAGTCGTTAAGCAACACTAAAAAAAGAAAAAATCTGCATTGGTTGCATCAAGTTTTGGTTAGTTTAGGCTGCGCGCAACAACAACAACAACAACAACAACGTCCGCGTGTAGTGACGTAGACCCATGGTCCGACGAACAGCGGCTGCCATTGTTGATAGAGAACGCGGATGCAAGGAATTAGTTCATTGAGGAAGTCTGTGCACACAGCTGGCCGATAACGCAGTAGTGCCAATGTAACAACACTCGCTAATGAGTGCTCAAGGATAAGACAGTGTGTAAATAGCAGGAATGTTTATTGTTTGTGTTAGTCATGAGTGGTACACGTGCATCTCACAGATTAGCTCGCAGTCAGATCAGACAATAACACTGTATGAGCAACACCAAACCGCACCGCAACATGCTCTACATGAGAAGACCACAAAGCCCTGTGGTCACAAGTACAACAAAGTAAAGACGTAAGACGTAAACAGAGAGAAAAGATGTATTCGTTAGTTTTGTTATTTGCACCGATGAAGTTTTATGATTATGTATATCTGTGAAATCACCCTTGAGGGAACTACCTTCCGCTCCTAGGTTCGTCTAACTGGCGAATACTCTAACCGTCAAACCGTACTCGGCACCTCCACCAACTTCTACGTGCATGTTTTCTAAACCACATCCGTGCCGGTGATCGACCACTCTGGCTTTCCTCCGGCCCGGTCCGTGGTCGACGCTATGACGTCACCCGAGCACCCTCTCACTAGTGGTACGCTTGCCGACCGGACCGGTTCGGTTCCCGGAAACAGTTCAATTGTTGAGCTCGTGCAATCATCACACCTGTTCTCATTGCTTCATGTCTGATTCACCAGTCTCTTCTTGGTATTGACATTGACAGCTCGACACAGGCATTGTTCCCAATCAAGTTAGAGAGTTATTACTAGAGGTAGGATCGTTCTGACGGGCATATTACCATTACAGACGGAATGACTTCTAAGAATGTGTACAATACGCATACTGATACGTCAAGCGATAATGAACAACGCGGTCATTTTTCATTAGTGTTGGTGGGGAAAAATGAAATTTTCAATTCTTTTTAATGTGTTAAAATCCCTGGGTAAATCGATTCGCAATGTATATACACCCTGCATAACATTATTATATAAACAAGACTACGTGAAATCCCAACAAATTTCCGCGCCACATCTTTCAACATCCGCTTCCTGTGACAAGGTACATAATAACACGAATTGTAGGCAAATATGTTACTACTATATTAGTATGCCGAGTCTAACGCGATTATAATTATAAGCTAATTATAGTTATCTTAATTATAATCATCAGCCGCATGACGTCACATCATGTGGACCGCGATGTGACACGAGTCAAGGCCAAGGGTCGGTAGACACAACATCGAGTGTTGCGTCGGGTCCAAACGTCGACCAACAGGCACGCGTCGTGCCGGGGGGGAGGGGGGGGGGGCAACAATGGACCAGCGAGGAAAGGTCAAGGTGTCGCTGGCTTGGTGTGCGAGAGAGAGAGAGAGAGAGAGCGTTTTGAAATGCATTTAAAAGTTGAAGTTGGGCCTATTCATTCAAATTATAAAAATGGAAAACGCCCAAACGGTGACTCCAATTTCTATCTGTATGCTAGTATTCACGAGAGATGAGGTTCGCGCCGTCGGACACAAGTATACGTCCAGACGGCCATCTCTCTAGACCGCGAGTATAGGTGTTCCCACGCCTCGGACCCAGACGACTACACGACGCGATGGAATAAGCAACTAGAGCTGTTTTCTGGGTCACCACTCGCCTATTGTCTTCGGTGGGAATCGTCAATCAATCCATTGAATAACAGGAGAGGTGGGGAGGGGGGGGGGGGTGTAAGCTATTGCAAGGTGGCGATCACTAAGAATCGAAATCGACAAGTCTAGTAAAAGTGAAAGGTATATAGTGTGATTACGCCGATTACAATTGCGTAAATATCAATGCTTCGCAAAATTCATAAAAATGTGTAGAATTCGAAGCAAAAAATGTTTTTTGCTTCGAATTTTACACACAATGGCATGAACTGTGTGTAAATTGAAGAAATACGAAGGCAAATATATACCTATGTCGGTGATGATTGCTCCACCAACATCTAGTTTAGATGGGGGTACGTACGAGCAGATGATACCATGCTTTATGCGGGACTCGAACCCACGCCACACTCGACTTCAGTAACTGCAATAGGGTCCTGGGCCCTCACCTAATGGGCGCTATGAGACTAGGACTGTCATTGGATCATCTTTCCTACAGCAGAGCTAGCTACCATGGCAACATACCATAATGACACACTCACCGTCTCTTGGACTGTAATAATTCATCACAATTCAAAGCCCACCTCAAGATCAGGGCTGGGATTTTGTGCTAACAACAATGTCAACACAGAAAGACTTGGCATGTTACCACAGTAGGTAGCTCTGCTAGGATAACCTCGACCAATCACAGCCCTAGTTTGTTGATTGAAGCTAGCTAGCCCTAGCACGTAATTGATTAGGTAAGGGTCTTGGGGTCAGCAATGACTCTCGATTACCGGCACATGCATGCGCACGCATATCACACCACATCCAGTCGGTTCTCAACACTTCCAGGGGGTGATTGAAGGGGGGGGGGGGGGGGGGGGGGGGAGGGGAGTGGTAATACGCCGCACAACACCTAGTCAGTCGGTTGTCATCACTCGCGGATACCTGATCGACAGGGCTCTCTTTCTCACTCTATCTGTTGTGCGCGCGCTATTCGATAACAAGTACTTCGTCTCTCTATCTCTGTTGTTCGCGCAATTCGATAACAAGTGCTCTCTCTATCTCTCTCCGACCTATATGGCAACAAGTGCGCGAGATAAAGACACATGGGTGCCGTTTCTTACAACATGTAAATCACCTGTGCTCTGTGTAAATCTAGTGTTTGTTTATAATTGTTTCCCATCAACAGCTGGGTTATAAGGGGGTACGAATGAGCAGTCGATGAAGTGATTTGTTGAGGGAAAGGCTGTTTTATAGAAATCCGTGGCTTATGCAGGATTCGAATCCACAAGCTGTGCTTGAGTCGACCGAGCCACGGAGGGCGGCTGTAGTTTGTTTGTCTAGACTACGTGCTAGGGTGAGGGGGGTCGAGGGTTAGTGGTGCGGGTTGCAGCTTGGTAATGAGTTCAAATGGTGTACACAATCAAGAAAAGGCCTCGAATTAGAGCTTTTAGGGCTAGTTTTACCAAAAATGCATGTTCATAACTTGGGTTCAACTAGATGGTAATATGTGTCTCTCCTAAACCTTCCAGGATGGTTCTTTTTATTCCAGGCTGGTTATTTAAGGAATATCTGTCTTACACTTACGATTGCTGAACACCGAATAAAAATCCAATATTTAAAAATGTAAAAATTAACGATAATAACGTATACGAAAGAAAAAACATGCCGATTGAACGAGAAATAAAATACGAGTTCATTACATCCAAGAATAGTAGTAATACAAATGTAATAATTTAAAAACTGGAAATAAATGATGGAACCATCGCGAAGTCTTGACCGACGGCTCGGTCGCATGTCGTGATACGTCATAAGGCAGTGACACGTGACAGTTTCATAACTCGAGACGTAGCCACTCAACAGCACGTGTTTCAATCGAATCAACAGGCTTAAAATGATTCAACGTATTTTCAACCGTCTTTCAAGCCCTTTGTTGAAACTTCATTGGCTGGTTATATTATCGAACACTTTATCAAGGTTTATCAAACGACCCCACCAACCGCCAGGCTATTTGGGGGCACTTTTTATGTAGACTAGTATAGTAAATATGAAATGCGTGCATATTTGGAAGATTGGAAAACAAGATAAAATCAAACATATATTTATAGAATTCGTGACCTGTTGAACCTTGTGGCATGTTTACCAACAATTATTACTCAACATAAAAAAACGAAGGATTTTTCTAAGGTCTTTTCAAGTTATTGTGATGACTAGAGTATTTACAGGCGTAGATTTGAATGAGAAAAAGGTTTATTCTTGCGAATGTCATGTCTGATCAGCATGATTCAACAGGACTGTTTGTATGAAGTGGACGGTTTCACATCGACTAATGCAACGTAATGACTTTCCAGCACTTACAGTCGGCTGTACAAACGCTTCGCTGAGTATTAATAATATTATAAAGATGAATAAAGATACCTATAAGATAGATAAATAAAGATATAAAGACACCTGTTGTTCAAGTTACGCAAATTTGGTGCAAGGCCTACTTCAATGTCAGCTAGCATATAGATGCTGAGGAACAGGGGCGTACGAACTTTGATCAAAGTGGGGAAGGGGGGGGGGGGGAATAATCGTGAAGCAAAAGGTACGCAAAACCGCCCTTCTGGATCAAGCTAGTCTATAGGCTGACTAAGCCAAACTATGAAAGACTAAGCCAAAAACTGATATTTCGCTAAATCGACTCAAAGTTACGTACAGTTGCGGTGGTCAATCGAGCTCCACTAAAATGCATCCCGAACAAAATATACTGATACTATACGCACTTCAACTAGAAAACAATGTGAATTACTCACTTCAACTATGAGATTATACGTGGTAGATTTCATTTAAAGTTCCGTAATGCACCATTTTGTGTGACCCCAGTTGAGCATGTGTCGAGTAAACAATTACCGGGTACTTATCGTAGTTGGGAGGGTTTGAAGCATGCACGATGTGCTCAATGAGGCTAATTGCGCGTCAATTGAAGATAACAGCTACTAGGAAATGTGGCTCTCAGGATTCTCCTAGTCGTCATCACTGAGGCTAGGACAGCTGTTATGCAGACGCATGTTTTCCCAATTTTTTTTTTTTTTTCTTTTTTTAAATGTGGCTTAACGACCCCACCAACAGCTAGGTTATACGGGGGTACGAATGAGCGGATGATGATGAAACGATGAAGAGATGATAGATGAAAGGACGTTTACAAAAAAAAAACATGCCATTTATGCGGGACTCGAACCCACGCCCAACAGTGACTTCAGCCGATCCGTGCTACGATATGATAAAGTAGCGTTAGGCCAATGTATTGTGTCAGTGTGGCGCTACTGGTAGCACAGCTGCCTCACGTTTTAGGGTCCATGGTTCGACTCCCGACGCTGTTACTTTTTTTTTTAGCAAAATAACTATCAAATGTTAACTCGAATGCAGGGTTATGGTTTAGGTTGATTTCTGTCTTCAGTTTGACCGCAGAAACAAAAATGTCTACACAAATGTGGTTTTCAACTATTGTTATTAGTCCCACTTCCATAGAACAGTACTGGGTAGAGGTGGTTTTATTCAGAAAACAATAATCGATTGGAATGGGCTGGGAGAAGAGGCAAGAAGAGCAAAAACTATAGCAGAATTCAAGAGAAGAATAGAAAACTAATGTGAATTGAGAATTATAAATTTGAAAACTGCCGCCGCGCATGCGTGCGCAAATACAGTTGTATAAATAAATGAAATGAATCCAGGCCTGGCTAGCTCCAAGAGGCTCAAGACTAGCATCCATTAAGAGCTAACTACCATGGCAACATGTCCAGTCTCTCTGTATTTTCATTGTATTCAGTACAAAATCCTAGCCCTGCAATGTGGTTCTTTGTTAACATTTCCACGGCATTTACAATTCTAATTCCCTGCTAGAAATTCTAATCGCCTGAATATCGGTAGGCTGTCCTGACGAAACAGCTCAAGGTTGCACTCCAAATATCAGAAAAACAACAATGAAATAAATGAATAAAGATGATTGGAAACGGTATTAATTCTCGACACAATTCACGTTATAGTAAACTTAATTTGGGCCTACGTCCAATATTTCGAGAAGTTGAATGAATGTTGTTTGTATGTAGAAATATAACCTTCAGTTGATGTATCGGCACCGCAATGGTCTACCAAACGGTTCACTGATTCGTAAAACTGTCTTGAATTAAAAACTGCCTCGGTGCATGCATGGTGTTCATAAAAATACAGACGTTCACCTTCAGTCATTTTTTTCTATGTTCAAAATCCAAAGTAACTGAATGAAAAGTTCACATCTCCAGGATAATTTTATCCTCTTTAATTGATATGACATTCTATTTCAGTGAATTCAATCAGTTTTAAGATAACACGTCAATGAATACCAAGAATGTGATGAAATTCATTGACGTATTATCTCGAAACTGATTGAATTCACAAAAATTAAATGTCACATTAATTAAAGAGCATCAAATTACCTTGGAGATGTGAACTTTTCATTCAATTACACTGATTTTTGAAAATGCAAAAAAATGGTAACGATAAATTTCTCGGATTGTGTGAGCCCCGTGCATGCAGAGCCTTGAGTAGATGAAAACGTGAAAAGTGAACGTAATTGAACGTGAACCGGGGCGGCAATCGAAAGTGGCCGGTTTGTTCCGAAAGTCCCGCGCCGTCCCGAGACAATGGACGAGTCTGCGTGCGTAAACCACGAGCCGGTTACCCACAGACCGACATGGCCTACTCGCACACATTATACACTCGCAAACACATAAAACATCGCTTTGAAGGACATGACAACCCGTAAACCGGATTAGGGCATATTGAATACCGGTAATGACGATATTCACTTACATAATTTCTGAGGAATAATCATCTCAATTTCAGTGATTATAATAAAAAAATGTGTCCTCCACAGACGTCATGACGTAGGCATTTCCGATCCTGTTTTTTTTTTTTTTTTTTTTAACGTTGCTCAACGACCCCACCAACAGCTAGGTTATACGGGGGTACGAATGAGCGGATGATAATGAGACGATGAAGTAATGATAGGTGAAAGGACGTTTACAAAAACCCATGCCTTATGCGGGACTCGAACCCACGCCCAACGGTGACTTCAGTTACTTCAGACTTGGCCACCGGGGCGGCTTTTCCGATTCTGTATAGAAACGCAAACAGAATCGAGTAACGTCTACGTCACGACTCAGAAAACGGCTCGGGTTGAGCAGAAGTGAATTAATTATAATTTCAGAAATTGAGATGATTCCTAGTTTTCTCAGGAATTAGGGAAATGAAAATTGTCATTATTCAATATAATCTAGTTTCAGGGTTGGTATGTCCTTAAACAATTATTGCACATCAAATTTTTGATATTGATAAAAATGTTAATTTTTATAAAGGATTCACTAAATGTACCGCTTTCACGTGCCCGCGAGTGTACCCGCTCGACGGCGGACCGAAATAGACACGAAATAAAGGCCATGTGAAAGTGATTGCATATTCATGCACTGCGTGAAAAACAACACAATGTGATATTATGTGCGGCTTTTCAATTAAAATCCATCACCAATAATAATACGCGATTAATTACCACGCACGATTCGGCGCTGGTATACTCGCATCCACTAAAGAAGGTCTCTACCAACTAATTGAAAACTGACTGAAACATCGGTGATTGGATAGATCGCGAAAACTTTATGAACGCAACTGTTTTTAAAGATGTGGTTGCGTTTCTCATCGTGAACCTCGTCTTAAGAAATGATAATTCCCTCAAAATATCACGACTATACAAATATAACGGTGATATTTATGTTTGCTATGTTGATAGAGGATTTTCTTCTTACGTGAAAACGAGTATATCAACTTTTAGGCGAGTTTTCAACGTTAAAAAACGGATTATCAGCATGGCCAGCTGGGTTTCTGACCTTGAATTGGGACAAAGAAAAATACACATGAAATAACTCGGCATGTTTCGCAAATTATAGAATAATGTATGTTAATAATCGACGTTTGAAATTCGATCGAGAATAGGGTGTTTTGATAAGTAGTAAAGCGTTTTTGATAAACAATGAAATGAGGTAAACAGGAAATGGTTTGACGAATCAAACAGTTCGGGCTGTTAACATGCGATACGTGTGGCCACAGAATTAGGCCGCCTAGGAATAGTAATATCACAATTAAGCTGTGGTATTTCTAAGGAAACGGACAAGGTTTACAAGAATAAACGCATCTGCGTCTTTCAAAAGCGTAGTAGCGAGATTGTGTATTTACTGTTGTTTTTACAACTACGGTATTTAGTTGGGAGATGACCTTTCTATTGTGAACACAAGTATATGCCGTAATTGATAACTGCATAAAAAATCTCTTAAAGCTCTTAGAGAATGATTAATGATTGATAGGCCTGCATCTAATCAAAATATAACAAATAATATCCAAGTGTGAAATCCATAGAAGTTTACTGAGAAATATTAATTTTCCGGGATTATAGGTGAAATATGAAAGACATTAATCAAACTAGTTTCACTAGTAGAAACGACACATCCGAGAACACAAACTGCAAAGTGAACGAAATCGTGAACCCCGAGTGAAAACCGATGTCGTTCGCGACCGCATCGTGATCAAACGCAATCGTCCGACAAAATGTTAACCGCAATCTCGATCGTCCTCCTCCTCGCGTCGTCCCCCTCCCTGGCCCGCCGCCCGGCCCCGTCGGCCATCGACTCGCTCCGTCACGACGTGATGGCCGGAATCGACGCGCTGCGCGACCCCCTCCTGACCGACGCGGCGCTGCTGCGCGAGTACGAGCGGCTGGGCGACGCGATCGACGCGCGCCTCCCCTCGGCCCCCGAGCTGCCGTCCGAGCTGGCGTCGGTGTGGGCCTGGGCGCGCGTCGAGGGCGAGCTGAGGGGGGTTGACGCGCTCTACAACGCGTTCAGGCGGTTTCAGCGGCAGCGCGCGCGACACGACCTGCTGCCAGCGCCGCGACGCGCGTGGGAGGACCTGGCTGAGACGGTACTGAACGACGCGGTGGCCAGCGTGCCCAAGGCGATGGCCAGGCTAGACGCGATGATCGTCGACGACGCGGCGGGGAGTCTGTACCGGCAGGTGTTGATGGTAAATGGGGTGTATTGGGTTTTATCGACGTACTGTTATGATAGCGAAGATCTAATGGCGTCGGATGGACGATTAATGAGATGACGGGATGATTAGATGAAGGTTCTTGCGGAAGGATAGTGGGAAGGAAGCGGTCATGGCTGACTTATTGTAGGAACCATCCCGGCATTAGACTAGACTACAGAGGGGAACCATGAAAAACCCCTGTAAAGATGGTCGGCGGCGGGGATCGAACTGGGTTCAAAATTCGTTTGAAATTCCCCTCGCCTCCCGGATCATGTGAAGCAAGCGCATTAACCACTGCGCTGCATGTGCTGCATGTTTGACGTGACGGCTACGAACCCACGTTCGACCTGATTGACCTTGCCTAACTTTCCACCTCTTGAAAAACCTACCAACACAATTTATTTCGGAGATGTATTCTCTACGGACTGTATCTGTTTATAACTTCGAGAAGTTGTATGTACTAAAATGGTTGTGTATTCAGCATAATAAATATTATGCTCCGTACATGATAATTACACTACCTATTCATTTTGGTATTCTATTATTTAATTATTTGAAATTTGAGCCCACATTTGATCTATTTGAGTCGATATTAGTAGGCCTACTATTCATTCTCCGTTCAATACAAAACTGGTAATTTTGTATTTGGTATAAAAAAACTCACACTTTCATAATTTCATAGTATTAACAAATAAGATCAATTGACAATACAATAATTATACACCGGTATACGAAAGGTGTGCATAACAAGATTCACCGAAACTATCTAGTTTGTACGAATAATTTTTTAAAACTTGGAACCCACATTTGGACCGTTTCATTCAACTGCTCGATTGAACACAAGTAATATTCATTTCTGAATCTTTTACCGGCAGTGTATAAACGTGTGAATGTCTACGTTTCAGGAGTCGGGCAGCAACCTGTGCAGCCTGCAACAGTCCCCGCAACAGCTGTTGTACAACGTGTACAGCACGGCTGCGTTGACCGAGCTCAAGGGGTACACCATGATGCAGTTCTCGTGGATGCTGCTGCGGCTGTACGGCAAGGGTGAGCGCGCGAGAGATAGAGTGAGAGAGAGAGCGAGAGAGAGACAGATAGACGTGTCGCAAACGCTTTGTAACGATCGGGTATTCACAGACTTTTGTTGGATTTCAGGACGGAAGTGTTTTCACATCAAAAACTTGACTTCAAGTCATTTTCTCCAATTAAAGTTACGAAAAAAATGATCCAGCCTAAATGTTAATCCTTACAAAAATAACTTTCGAAAAATCGTTACGCAAAAAAAAATAAGCAAACTCCGCCATCTGAGAACGAACCTAAATGTATTGAAAATAACTTTGGAAAAATCGTTACGCGTGAAATAATACGAACCAACCTAAATGTTAATCCTTACAAAAATAACTTTTTAAAAATCGTTACGCGGGAAAAAATACGAACCAACCTAAATGTTAATCCTTACAAAAATAACTTTCTAAAAATCGTTAAGCGGGAAAAAATACGAACCAACCTAAATGTTAATCCTTACAAAAATAAGTTTCGAAAAATCGTTACTTGAGAAAAAATACGAGTTCTCCGCCATCTGAGAACGAACCAAAATGTACTACGAATAACTTGAGAAAAAAATTTACGCGTTCGTTATCGTAAAGCCATCGTCCGTCTTGAGAGCGAACCTTAATGTTGATCCTTACAAAAATAACTTTCGAAAAATCGTTACGCAGGAAAAAACGAACCAAGCTAAATGTTAATCCCTACAAAAATAACTTTCGAAAAATCGTTCCGCGGGAATTATAACAAGTCATTTGTCTGCGCAGGGAACTTCACGCTGGAGTCGCGCATCATGCGAGAACGCTACCAGGAGCGCACGCTTCAGAAGATCGCTGCGGTCAAGTCGGCCATGACGGGCGCCCGCAGAGACATCTACCGCTGCGACCCCAAGGAGCACGTCGAGGGAGAGACCTACGTGCAGCTCACCAGGCTGCTGCAAGGTACCAAAACGACAAAAACACACAACGTTCACTCCGATTCATCATGCTAATTCTGTTGTTGAAGCGTCCCCAATTTCTATGGGAGGAGGATTTTTATGCCACGGCAATTTCACAGATATGAATGATCATAAAACTTGAACCGTGTATCAGTAATTTACATGATTTTTGTCGGAAATGCTAACGAGTCAAATTGTCTTATAGTGAAGGTGGATAGATCAGTTGCACGTAATAGTGACACTCGATATTTTTGCCAGCGATTTTTATATCGCAGCGTACCGTTACATACACATACGTAATATATTGTGAATGTTCATTATGAACAGTATTTTATAAGATACTTATCTGAATGGTGTGAAGCAGTTTCACTACAATACTCAAAACGGAAAGTCACCAAGATCGTTCAAATGTTATAAGTTTTCACTTGACACGACTGTCGCATCTTCTGAATATGTATGAGAGTCAAATTTACGACGTGCATCTAGGGCCGGTTGTACACTTGCGGCACTTGCTACGTAATCACTTCAACGTTTCATTCATCATCCGCTCATTCATACCCCTGTGAACAACCCAACTGCCCGTTAAGAATGCACTGACCGTTGGTTGATCCCGCAGGCCACGTGCAGAATGAGGTAGACCTGAACAGCGAGGCGACGTGCCGCGAGAACTGCGCCTACTACTCGTACACAAAGAGCCACGGCTGCTACCACAACCTGTACTGCGCCGCCCAGCAGAAGTGCAACGGCAAGCTCATCGACTGCCGCTACTACGACTCCGACATGTGGATCTGCCAGGCGGTGAGGACCAACATAACCCCGCTTTATCGGCTTTGGGACAAACATAACCCCGCTTTGTCGGCTTTGGGACAAACATAACCCCGCTTCATCGGCTTTGGGACAAACATAACCCCGCTTTGTCAGCTTCAGTACAAACATAACCCCACTTTATCGCTAGTGTCTGTCGGCCTAGGGACAAACATAACCCCGCTTTATCGTTAGTGCCCGTAGGCTTCGAAGAGGAAGCTTGTTAGAACGTTTAGAAGTTTAGTAACATCGGAACGATTGGCCCCATTCTTCGTAATGTGACGCGTAAGCTGGCAAGAGAAGGTTTAACGGTCTCACCCTCATAACTTTAGAACGATCGGAGACAAGTAGATTCAACAAATGGTGAGAAAAAATCATATCCCATTTTTGCAAGTCACTTCACTGAAACTTGAAGCCGGGAAGGAATTGATTTCGCACATTTGTGTTCAGTAGTTGATGAGTAGTTTCGTTTATAGAACTTGGAAACTAGAAACAAGTGGATTTACCAGACGGTGATACATTTTTCTTTTACAGTCGCTTTTTCAGAATGTTACCTCAATTTTTCTACTGATACTGGAATGCTGGCAAGAACAGATTTAGTAGTTTTGTCCTTGGAACTTTGAATCAATTCGAGTCTAGCAGTGAGAAACCACCCTGTTGCACCGTAACTCTCCGAGCTAAATCGCTCGAACCCAACGAAACGTACGACACGTGCCTAACGACCTGTCTCTGTCCCGCAGCCCAAGGACTCTATGCGGCGCTACGACTGGATCGAGTTCGAGAACGGGCGTATGCTGGGCAAGAAGGGGCAGTGCCAGCGAGCGGGCGGGTCGACCAAGGTGGACAGCTGGTGGCGCTGGTTGTTCTGGCACTGCTCGTACTGCTTCTGTCTGTGCGACGAGCAGGGGCCCAAGTCCGACCGCTACTTCAACCTGCGCCCGGTCACCGCCGACACCAGCAAGAACATGTGAGTCCGTGCTTGACCAGGTCGCTGATAGGTCACTACCCTACCTCTCACCTCCCAACCCACAAGAACTCGCGAGTCCCTATTCAACCACTTGACGCCATGATGTTCTGATACAAGTCCAAGTTGATTCAATCGATGCTTAGTGCTCACGAAGTTGATTTGTGAAAGCTGGCCATATGTATCTATGTATCATATGGCCAATCTTTCCAGAGATGTGGCATCTCCATCAAACGATGGTACACTTTTCTCATCAAGATTGAAATCTTGCTACACAATAATTGTTTCCCGATTGAGGTTGAGAATGAATTAGTAAGACCGTTTAGAAGCGGCACATCTTCTTTGTTCAAGACTTCGAGGCTGTCTTGTCAGCAATATGAATAATTATATACCGGTATACACTTGGAAAAAAAAAGCAATCAACTAATTGAAAAATGAGTAATAATCAATCACAACAAACATTTTAAAAATTCGAAAAAAGTTAATTTAAGTACCAAAACTAATCTAGATCTCGGGCAGCGAAAAAATCCATTTCGACCGTCTAAAACCAACGTCAACGTTAACGTCCATCTCTCTCTCTCTCTGCGCTCGTCAGGGTCGTGACCGGCCTTCGTATCGTCAAGCGCAACCGCGTCATCCACCTGCAGATCCAGCAGGCGGCGCTCATGCCACGCGGCGGCATCAACGCGTCGACCGTCGCGTGGCGCCCCGTCGACGACTACCGCATCACCGACGCGGACGTGGCCAGCGGCGAGGACTACCACACGCTCAGCTGGGAGCAGCGCGCCTTCGACCTCGATGACCTCTACGCGCCACAAGGTCACGTACTCACAGGTACGTTTTCACCTCGCCTTCGCATGGCAATACATGCTTACGAGAAAGTTGCTTCCATTTGATGATAATGTGATGATATATTACTGAATATATTATGTATAATATGAGTGTGAGCTAATTTTTTATTCATGTTACACACGATAGACGATAATACTTGATAGATTTATACAGCGTTTACTAAAAATGAAAATGTTTCAATGCAGCTAATTATTAATCAAGGCACAGAAATATCGTTGATAAGAAGGGTAATAACAAGTAAATCCGCTAACTACATTTATTATTCGTGAAACCGACCCCGACTATAACCGACCCTAACGCCCGTCCCCAGGTATCCGGTTCCGTCGCGTCGGCACCCACCTCAACCCCGAGATCTACGCGACGCCGCTCAACTTCACGTCGGGCACCCTCGTGGACCCGTCAGGCACCAGCCTCTGGATCGGCAACGACAATACCGACGCCTCGCTGAGCAAGCCTCGCACCCAGCTGCGGCTGCCCGAGGCGGACGTGCCCACCCGCTCGCCCGCCCCCTCCGTCCCCGACTCCCTCCCCGAGCAGTACCTGCTGTTCGCGGCGTCGAGCGTCGACGGGGACGCAGCGCAGTCGACCGTGCCGTTCTTCGACGCCCAGCCCGTCGAGGCGGCCACCATGCTGGCGGGCGCCGGGCTCCACCACAAGGGGCGGCCGGGGTACGGGGGGTTCGTCGCCCCCAAGCTCATCTCGTACGACTACTCCCAGCACATACACGCGACGTACCCGCAGGCCTAGGATCGCGACGATTACTGATCACTACGATACACATCGATCCGGGGCCTTGTTCCTTTACGTGTTCAGTGTCGTAAGTGATCACTTCGCCCGACATATATTTTATTTATATAATTATATTTCATAATCAATAAAGTTACTTCACGAAAAACTTTTGACGTGAATTTAACTCTTCCTATACATTCGTAAACAGGAAATTGTAAACGTGGAGTATCAAAGATACGAGGGTTAGATGATCATTTACGACAGTGGGAAGTTCTGAGGAATGTATATGATAGGCCTCACGTAAATAACCCCAAGATGAATAAACGATGATAATTAATGATGTTCGCCATTAACTTTCCCTCGTTTAGTTGGAAAATTAGTTGTCTTTCCTTTTATTATCAAGCTTTGTTATTTATCAGTAGAACTTGTAATAATTAAGAACTTTTTAGTCAAGTAGTTTTTTTATGATTCTCTTATTTATGTGTCATCAATATCTCAACGAACTGTCCCGATTCGTTGAGACGGAATTAAATCGCAATAAAATGACTGGCACAGTGCCTAGGGGCAGATATCTACGGTCAGAGCTGTAATTAAAATTTTAGTTGCACGAATAAAGGAAATGTAAGCAAATAAGTCTTCAGTCGATTCACTGTGCTAAACAATCGATCTCAAAAAAACCATGATTCAAATCTGGACTCAAAACAAATCTAATCTTAAGATATTTTAATCAAGTGCAAAATAACATATAAGACAATGTCAAGCCCAGATCAGGTTCACAATTGCCGAAATAATTTCAAACGAGAGAAGCCCTACTGAATTCCTGAACCAATCTCACTACAAAAATATACTAAGTTCTGGAATTTATTTTAATACAGTAATAAGTTTTGCAGGTTACCTAATACCTATTAGAGTAGTCTTAGTATAATATCTCATTACAATTAGAAAAGTAGAACTAGCGATTAATGAATAGGGTGTAAATACGAAGACTGAAAGCCGGCGGAGGAAACCAGTTTTTCGAAAGAACCAAGTAGAAACAGAATTCACGAATCTCAAACGCGGTTTTGAAATGTAGACGAGCGGTCTTTGAAAGTATGTTCCTTGCCGTCGTTCCGTCGGATTTCGTGTTCTCTCACGAACGTGACGTCGTTTCGTAAGGGACGAACACACGCTGGCAATCGGCAAGATGTATTGTTACGATAATAAAATGTACGAGAAAGATTGTAACGATGAATAAAGAATGGTTCCGCATGTGTTTTGTTGTTTTATTACGTGACTTTTCGACCGTTTAATCCCTACCCCACTTTATACAACAGACGTTACGAAGTCCAATTCACCTATTTATCGCCACATGAAATATTTATCCGGAATTTGAATTAAAATCTAAATAAAATATATATGGTAGGTCACCATATTTTACCTTGATTTTTTTACAAAGCTGTATATGGAGTGTGTAAGAGTGAACGTAACTTAAAGACCTCGACTGCATCTTTCAACAGAGCCAATTCCTTAAAGGACATCTCAACCCTGAAACTAGATTTTATTTAATGATAACAATATTTATTTATCTAACTTCAGAGAAAACTAGAAATCGTCATCTCAATTTCAGAAATTGTAACTAATTTCGCTGTCCTCCAGAACCCACGAATCATGACGTAAGCATTACCGATACTGTATAGAAACATAAACAGATTCGAGTAATGGCTCCGTCACAACTCGGAATAAGGAACAAATAAATCGATTACAATTCGTGAAACTGATTGAATGATTTCTACTTTTCTCCGATATTAGGGAAATAAATATCGTAATCATTCGCTAAAATCTAGTTTCATGATTAATCTCTTCAACGTTCAATGTTTTCAACGTTCAATGTTTTCAACATTCTACGTTCAGGATTGCGTTATTATCAGAGTTTGTAGAACAACTATTCAGCCGGTTACGAGTAGTTAGTATGCGTTTTACGAAACTATGAGTAACGGCACTAGCCGAGTACACACGATCGTGAGGCCCCTCTCAACGGTTTCTCACACGCAGTTGGCATAGCTTCCTCACGCGCAAAATACGAAATTGACTAAATTCTAACTCGGAAGAGTGATGATTTACGTGGAAAGGAGATAAACCCTTTTTTTAATTGTTGATCTAAAAGTTTGGGGGTCGGCTTATATTCGGGATCGGCTTATATTCGGGACAATACGGTATGTCTCCAACGCCACTACGAGTGGGCAAGTCAGGTAAGTGTGCGGTGTCCTACCTGAACGCGCAGCGGGTGCATCATGACGAGCTGGAGCAGGTCGCGCGGGGGCAGCACGTCGCGCAGCGCGACCCCCTGCGTCTTGACCGCCTGGCACATCAGCACGGCCAGGTAGCGGTGCAGCGGCAGGTGGAACGACACCTGCGTGCTGTCCTTCTGGAACACACGACACGACGGGCGGGTCAAGCAACGGAACGCCAACAGCCATTTATACAAGTGGAGAGTCCACGCGAGTCGATTATTTATATTGGGTTCAACGACGCACTGTTATGATAACTGAGATCTAATGGCGTCGGATGGATGATTAATGAGATGATGGGATGATGAGATGAAGGTTCCTGGATAATGGGAAGGATAGTGGGAAGGAAGCGGTTATGGCCGACTTATTGTATAGGAACCATCCCGGCATTAGCCTAGACTACAGAGGGAAAGCATGAAAAACCTTTGTAAAGATGGTCGGCAGCGGGGATCGAACCGGGTTCGGAATTCCTCTCGTCTCCCGGATCACATGAAGCGAGCGTGTTAACCACTGTGCTGCATGGGCCGGTCCACGGGAGTCGATCTAGCGGAATATCAGGTATTTGGTGATAACTTTTGAACGGTATGAAACATTGTGATTCTGAAAACGAGGAAACATAGATATTTTCCCTACCTTCAAGATGATGTTAGTAATACGCCCAACTATTCATCTAATATTGCATAATTGTCAGGCGTAAACGGTTGAAAAATGTGTTTTTTGAGCCATATACGCATGACAATCAGGCAATTTGAGATGAATCGTTATTACAGTGAAACCTCTATTCATCGTTTTTCAAGGGACCAGGGGAAAAACATCCATGAAGGAAAACGATCCATCCAGAAAAATTTAACATTGATTATATGGGAGTGGGGTGAGAATAAATGAATGATACAAGCAGGAAAACGATGGATCCGGGAACGATGCACAGATGTTTCACTGTACTTACACTATCTTGAAGGTATTGAAAATATCTGTATTTCCTTGTTTTTCGAATTTTGATATCTTATACCGTTCAGAAGTTACCACCAAGAAACCGATATTCCGCTAAATCGACTCCCGTGGCCTCTTGTAACGAGGTGGTTGTAGTGAGTTGGACTGACCGTGTGCGGGCTGGTGTAGTTGATGGCGTCGAGCCAGTCCTGCAGCGCGGTCAGGCAGCTGGCGAGGACGCGTTTCGTCAGGTCCACGGACGAAGAGTCGCTCAGGTGAGAGACGAGCGCCCACATCGGGTACGCAGACGCCTCCAGCTCGGCGGAGAACGCGGCGTAGTACGTGTTCGGCTCGAACTCGACGTGCGTTGTCAGCTCGCGCTGGTTCACGTTCATGCCTGACAGACGCAGAGAGATACACGTTATTAACTTTTTACCTTGACATTTGGTTTCTACAGTAAACTCTCTATTCAAACACACTTTTCAAAGATGATACTTAAAATGATCCAGCTCAATATCTTCAAAATTGTGAAAATCGTAAGTTAGGAAAATGTAGCTAAATAGGCCTACTCTGAAGAAGACTTTTATAGTGCAAAAAAGTGAAATAGAATATGATGTTAAATGAATAAGAAACCATGAAACATAGGCCCTACAGGATAGGTATCCTTGAAAATTATGGTTCTTGATAGTCTATTTCATTAATGTGTATTATTATAAACGTCCTTTCACTTCACCGGTTAGGTTAATCACCCGCATGGCGTAGGTCGTTGTGCCAGCAGCTTACCTTGAAACATGGAGAGGAAGGCGAACCACATCTCGAGCAGGTTGTCGTCGCTCATGAACTTGACGGCGACGGGGCGGTGGCTGAGCACGTTGTTGAGGTCGGAGACGAGCGGCCAATAGCAGTGCTCCTTCATCACCTGCTGGCTGCAGTCCACCACCGAGTGGAAGTTCTTGTCCGGGTCTGCTGACAAACACGCGGCGTTAGTTGGAGACGCGACGGAGATCGGGGGAGGCAGTGGACGAATTCGAGGGGACGCGATCCATAAATGAGAATTTGTCACTACAGTGAAACCTCTATCCATCGTTTTCCTGCTTGTATCATTCATCATTTCTCATCCCACTCCCATATAATAAATGTTAAATTTTCCTGGATGGATGGTTTTCCTGCAAGGATGGTTTTATTTTCCTGGTCCCTTGAAAAACAGTGGATAGAGGTTTCACTGTACCTACTTTTTTTACTTTTTTTAAAATCATTTAGTTGGTATTTAGCCTCTTTCTTTCAAAGATGCAGGCGTATACCGTACAGTGAAAATCTATATGCATCGTTCCCGGATCCATCGTTTTCCTGCTTCGATCATTCATTCTTTCCTACTCTACTCCTATATAACCAATGTAGAATTTTTCTGGATGGATAGTTTTACTTGAGACTGATCCCTCGATAAAAACAGAATATAGGCCTAGAGGTTACACAGTAGATGCATTAGTATATATTGTAACAAATATTTTTAGTACAGTAGGCCTATATTGATATCAGTCTACACGCTTCCAAAACTAACCAGAAAACCGATTGAAAAAAAAAACACAATTCTTAATTTTTCCTCTCGATTCCCTCAACTCTCCGGTCAGAAGGTATGTTTGGTGATCGCTCCGCGGTTTGTCTAATCACGCAGTCGCGCGCGCGACTCACGAGCTACGATCCGAGCGAGTCGGAGAACAGAAGCCACGCGGCGCGACGTCAGTGGCCTTTTGTTTCATCACGCCGGAGAGTTGGCAAACCTGTTCGGTTGTCGAACAACGCGGTTCTTCTGTTTCTACACTAATAACTATTCACTCAATATCTACAGCTGTAGGAATTGGGCATTAGGCCTACAGTAAACCCTCGTCAGGCATAATCCAGACTTGGTTGGTACAAAATTTGACATATTTTCGAAGTCAGTCTCCGGCTGAAAGCGTGGGCAACGTTAATTTATGTAGATCAATACGTTGCATTCAATATCACGACAGCATTAGGTAACATTGACATGGGACTTGTACTGACCATAGATTGAGAAATTGATATTAAATCTCATTCTAGGCTTTCTCTCCTTAAATGTGTAGAATAAATTGACGAGCCTCTAAATGCTGAATGACAGAGATATTGGCGATTGTATTGTTTTATATAGACTACAGTGAAGCCTCTATCCATCGTTTTTCAAGGGACCAGGAAAAATGAAGACATAAAAAAGATAATGAAGACAATAAAGACACATAAATCTTTTCAAAAGTGGCCTTTGTATTTCTTGCCTTTGTCCATCATCGAATAATTCAAAATAACAGTACGTAATGGTAATTATTATTCACCATCAAATGAACCAAAATGCGTTCAAATTCACCAAAAAGGTGAAAAAACTCAACTCTGCAAATGCAATTTCACCGCTGAAAACGATTTCAACACCGAAACCTCTTTTAGCTATTTAAAAACAAAAACTGGGTTTGGTTGGGTTTTTTCAAATCCCAAATGCCTGCCTGTTTATAAGAAATGGCAATAAATAAATAAATAAGTATGTATGCAGTGTGGCCGGAAACGAGCCGGAGTACTGACCGTGCAGGATGTTGGGCACGAGGATCTTGCTCATCATGTACTTGAGGCTGATGACCATGACGTGAAGCAGGTTGAGCTTCTCGGCCATGCGGAACGCGAGGCTCTCGTTGCTGAACAGCTGGACCGACACGTGCACGACGCGGTTAGACAGCGTGTCGGGGTCGGTCGAACGCTCCAGCATCATCGAGATGCGGCTGTAGTGCAGAACGAACGCCTGCGTCAGCGCCTCCTGCACAAGACGGAACCGTACAACGTTAGTAAATGAGCTATTTTCATTACCGGCACATGTAGCGCTCGCTTCATGTGATCCGGGAGGCCAGAGGAATATCGAACCCAGTTCGATCCCCGCCGCCGACCATCTTTACAGGGGGTTTTCATGGTTTCCCTATGTAGTCTAGGCTAATGCCGGGATGGTTCCTACAATAAGTCGGCCATGACCGCTTCCTTCCCACTATCCTTCTCATTACCCAAGAACCTTCATCTCATCATCCCATCATTCCATTAATCATCCATCCGACGCCATTAGATCTGCGCTATCATAACAGTGCGTCGTTAAACCCAATATATATACAGTTATTTTCATTCATCATTTTTGTCTAAAGTACTGTACTATGAAATATGAATACCGTGATTTTAAATGAAAGAATATTAAAATATTGTAAAATATTTTGATTTGATAGTCCATTTCATTAATTCTAATGATGATTAGGATGATTACTGTTTGCTTAACGACCCTGCCAACAGCTAGGTTATATGGGGGTACGAATGAGCAGGTGATTATGAGACTATGGAGTGATGATAAGTGAAAGGACGTTTACAAAAACCCCTGCCTTATGAGGGATTCGAACCCAAGCCCAGCAGTAACTTCAGTGTCTGAAGCGTGCCTCAGCTGACCGTGCTAACGAGGGTGGCTCATTAATTCCAAATTCCTAAATCTCTATAGATAGTGACTAAATGAAAATACAATTGAATTCACTGAACCACGTAGTGCCACCGCTAGCACCCGCCGGTCCGTACCTTGTAGTCTGGATCGGGCAGCATGTTGAGCAGCAGGCAGACCATCTTCTGCGGGAACTCGAACTTGACGGTCCAGAAGACCAGCTCCTCCAGGAAGGTCCGGTGCACGAGCAGCTCCTGCAGGGCGGGACAGTCCCGGTACTCGTCCGGAGGCTCCGGGTTGGGCACCGAGAGCAGCGCCTCCGTGTAGATCCGGCCCGAGTCGGCCATGTAGCCGTGGTACTCGGTCTCGGAGCCCGGGCACGACGTCAGGTGCTTGTAGATCTGCGGGGAGACAAGCGTCACGTGACGAGGTGGGCAAAACCAAGGGATTTAGAGGGGTTTCTATTTGTTTGTACCTCAACATTTAGGTATCATTTCCTGCACAAAACCCGTAATATAAATTATTGGAAAGTAGGACTTGATTTAAAGAATATATTTTTGTGATGGACGATATGAGAGATGGATGACAGATGATGATACATTGTAGGAGAAGCTAGTGATATGAGAAATCACAGAACATTAATAATAAATTAAAACTCATGTTCTGTCTCATGTTTTTCCTCCAACCTGTACCCACCTCATTCTTTCTCATATCACTAGCTTCTCATACAATGTATCATCATCTACCATCCATCTCTCACATCGTCCATCACAAAAATAAAAAATCGTAATATGACGCACTTCCTTTACGAGCGGGTCGGCTGCCACCGACCGGATCAGCTCGGGAGGGTTCGGCAATAATTCCTATATCGGACGGAAAACAATATCGGTTTAGGAAAAAATATCTTCCCAACCCATAATAACCTTTGGCCAAAAGCCATTATATAATATTTAAAAAGTAATGAAAAAGGATGGCGTGGGTATCAAACCCCGATCGCCAGGACGCCATGCAGGCGTTATACCGCTAGAGCCATCTAGACTGTATGAACCGTTGAGTTATAAACATATCCGAACAGTCTGCTCGTCTCGGGCTCGAACCAAGGAGCCGAACCCTCCCGCTCGTCTCTTTCTGCACCAGCCACGCTCTAGTGCAGGTTGGTAGTTCTGATTCTGGCCGCAGCGAGCGTCGGCGTACTGACCTGGGGGTTGGTGAGTGCGCCGGTCATGACTCGTCGCATGGCCGCCCCCATCGCGCTCAGGTCGTGCAGCATCGTGAGGAACGCGTCTGCGTCCTGCACCGCCAGCAAGATGGCGTCCGGCCCGCTCACAACGCTGCCAAACATGACACAAACATCAAACACGGCTCTGTACGGTAGTTGCTCACCATGCCACCACGTCAATTACCTTACCATATCAAGCTCAGGCAAATTGGCATGAATACCTAAATGGTCTTCATATAGGCTATATATATACCAGTACCTGGATATATAAACCTTTATTGATCCTCTACTCCTGAGAGCACAGGATAACAATCAATATAAAATACACCAAAAAATGAAATGAAACATAATTTAATAACAATTTGAAAGACAAAAATTATGACATTTAAAAAAAAATGTAAACGTTGTAACGAATGTAAATTTGGCCAACAAATTCAACTACATAATTGAATAAATTGACGTTATCAATGTGGTAATTTTGTGATGAATAATATTTCAAACGGAGGAAGATACCCCTCACAACCGCGTACAGACTAACCAAAACATCAAAATACAACAAACAATGGGGCCCATAAATCGAACAATTTTTCAAACGCTTTTAACAAACAAATTCTTTTTTAAACTCTTCTTCCAAACGATAACAGCGTTTCAGCCGGCGCCGGACTCACCTGTTGTCGCGGAGATGCTGGATGAGCCGCAGAATTATCCGCGGCATGATGCCCTCGGCGACGCACATCAGGTCTGTCGGCGCCGGCGGCTTGTTGACGGTCGCCTTCGGGCCGTGGCGCTCGCAGAACCTACGCAACACAAACAGCTGTTCAGTACGAGATCTGCAGTCGCTTCGAGTCAGTCGGAACTAGTGATAACATGGGGTACCCGGAGACCGGCCTTTGAACTGCTCGGTCCTCAATTTGCATAACCGGTCTTTTCATGTTGTTACAATTATATTGTTGTCATCGTTTTTTTTGCTGATGTCTGTCTTAATTAATCTTAGTGTTGATATCCGAATCACAATTCAATTATATATTATCTTCAACATCTCAGAGTTTTGAAGAGTTCATCATTCCTTGAATCAATTCAACACTTTATACTTGACAGTCCTGCGTTACTGCAAGGTTTGCAATTATATTATCTTATCTTCAACCTCTCTGTGTTTCGAAGAAGCAGACAGCAGACAAGCAGACTGCGTTTAGAGCGTGAACCATTCTGGAAAGACGGGAGGTTCTACTGTGCCTACACGAATAAAAAGGAAAGTGGTCGACTCACCCGGTCTCCTTCATGACGGAGACGTCTCCGCAGTCGCACGCGCCGCCCGCCTGGCTCTTGAACATGTTGAAGTCGTGCCCGGCGTGGTTGCCCTTCTGGAAGCACTGGGCGCACAGCGACATGCACGGAGACAGACCGCACGTGCGGCAGCGGTACGCGACGTAGTTGGCCGTCCACACCAGCCCGCACGTCATCGAGTTGTCGTAGCGCAGCACTGCCGACACAACACAACGTTAGCGTCCGGTCGATTACGAGGCGGGGTTATCGGGGATGTGTATGAATGAATGTTGAACGAATGATTTCACAACGTTGAAACTTCATTTGAATGAATAATTACGTTATATCAGAGAAAACTATAAATCATCATCTACATTTCAGAAATGAAAAAAAAATGTGATGACGTAGGCATTAGGCCTAGATTCTGCATAGAGAACCACCAACAGATCGAGTAATGTCTATGTCACAACTCAGAAAAAGAGGCGGGTCCAAGAGGACAAATAAATTAATTATTATTTCTGAAATTGAGATGATTTCTAGTTTTCTCTAAAATAAGGGAAATAACTATTGTCATTAATTAAAATCTAGTTTCAAGGTTATATTGTCCTTCAAGGTATAAAGGCGTGTCGACAGCAGATTCATTTTGCGTCTATGTTCGTGTTCTTGTACTGCATGGCATAGTTGTCAACGTTTGTGGATGTTCTAAGCATATGAATGGAGCGGGCAGGACAGAGGAAAGTAAGGAAAGACGAGAAAAAAGTAGCCAACAGATGAGAGAAGTGACGAAAAGAAAAAGAAATGAAAACGCAACGCTCAGTAATTTTCCTATACACTACGGTCTCCAAGAGCTAACCACTCGACGACCGAGATGAATCATCACGATGGAAGAATGATGTCTACAGAAACCCAAGCCTTGTGCGGGATTCTAACCCATGCCTTGTGCGGGATTCGAACCCATGCCTTGTGCGGTAGGACTACTAGAACCCATGCCTTGTGTGGGATTCAAACCCATGCCTTGTGCGGGCTTCGAACCCGCGCCCGTCCGACTCCAGATTTCAAAGCGTTCACTCACCGAACCAAACATTAGACTTACAACATTATTGAACAAAAGTCATTATATATATAGGATAGAATAGTAATGAACTTCATTATCTCGACTCTGAGATAAGATATATTTTTTAATTAATATGGCCTGCCTATCTACTAGGCCTAGGTGTAATAACCTCACTATTTCCTATTCAAGCCTTATCACATGTGTTAATTCGTTGACTTGCATCCTCCGCACGTCTTTAGCATCAATTTCCACCAAGCTTATAAATGCAAATGTAGCTTATGCACTTTAGCTTCAGCTATGCGAGGTGCTGTCGAGGTGTTTGTGGATCCATATAACATCGGTTTAAATTGTAAACCCTCTTTAATATGATGGTTTCTGGATCAACGTCTGTATTTTGCTAGCTGTTTGTATTGAATTTTTATAATTAGGCCTACCGGTAGGCCTGTATGAAGGCTTATGGTCAGTGGTTATTTTATAGTTTTTTTGGAATCACATAGAAAGTGTTTTTGTGCACTTTCATGTTGTGTAGGCCTACATTTTATGTGGTTAGGTAAAGTTCATTACCAGTACTAATTCACCCTTTTGAGAAAAGTCATCACGAAATTTAAAAACCCATAAGACTAGGCCGGGCAAAAAAATTTGAATAACCCTGATCAAAAAAATTCAAATTTTTACTCAATGTTAACACATGACTAGTGATCGTGAGACGTTGAAAATTTTCAGAAAATGTCCAATTCATAATTGAAAATTTTCTGTGAATCCGATAACATTCAATGTATTCACTGAATTCATTTCATTGATTTTTTTGTCAAGTCCGACAATTCATTCATGGAGTTTTATTCCATTCATTTAAATTTTCAACACAAATTCATTGAAATTTCTTTCCCCATCCACTTGTCAAATAAAACTTTCTCAAAGGAGTTCTGGCCCCACATACAGTTGATCGACGAAATGTATACAAATTTAGTGGAGATCGATTTTTGTTCAAAAACTTGTAGGGGCCTAGGGTACTTGACCCAGTTATTAACTTCTAAATACTCATCATTTCTACTTTAATCATAAGTTTTATTATAATGTGATGGTTCAGCAAATCATTTTAGTATTGCTACGAGTGAATGCAAACTCTAGTTTCTTCTGTAACAACAATTATGCACCTTTTTTCTACTTTCAAGAACATTTTCAAGCTTTTGGAAATGTTCATTCGAATCGGAGCTGCCGATAAGTAGAAAATGGTGTATGTTTTTTCTTCATCACATCTGCCTAGGCCTGGCTAGAAATATTAGCTATTCAGAACCATGCTGCCAAGATTCACGGCTTTCTAGACTTGATAGTTGCCACAGAGTCGAGGTGTTGTTGAGTATTCTAGCCTACACAAGTCGAGATGTGCTTCATATAAATACCTCATTCATCTTAAAATGCACGCCGTTTTTGCCTAGTTTAGCCACATACTCAATCGATAAAAATAAGGTTATTCCACTGCTGGGGCAATGATTTCAGATAATTATAAGGTTAACAATTAATTAGGCTTAACTAAGCCTATCAATATTCTACATGTTACAATTAGATTAGGCGCAAGCTATAACTGGGTCCATACCAGTCCTACGCCTACTGACTTTTACGCTACTAATGTGGCTACTTGGCCACATCCACGAACGGTAGGTCTACTCCAATAAAATTATGTAGCTGCAAGTAACAAAATGATGCAACTTTATTGATACTTTAGTAGGTTTTGGGAGGAGTAGACAAACAAAAGCCTTCTAGCCTCAGTGTCTTGCATGGTCCTTGCTTTGGCATTGAGCTGAATGGTGACACATGTCAGATTGTAGGCCTATCAGAACTATTATGCAGCTGGCCTAGGCTAGGCCATTGGCTAGGCTTATATGACCCAAGGATCAGGTGTGAATGAATAAACTTTAGCTCTTCAGTAAATTGGTTCTAAACTAGGCCTAACCAACTTCTTTAATATTCGATATGTAAAAAAATAGCCCTGAGCAACAGGCTATTAGTCAGAGCTCCAGCCTATTTAAGTGTTAATTAGGCCTAATTGTAAAGGTCATAGGAAAGATGAATGCCCTGAAGCAAGGTCTGCCTATTTGACTCACCTATACTTGTAAATTCATCTGGGGTCCTTCCTCCAGCCATAAGCCATTTGATCCAATCGATAGTTTCCCATTCATCAATTGGCTTTTTCGGATTTAATATCAAATCCAGTAATTCATTGAGGTGTTGTGGATTTGCGTGTACATAATCAGCAGCACCACGTTTGCCCTTTTTCATCAAAACATGGGCAGCAATCGACGTATTTGATGCCATGGCTGATAATGATGTAATTGCTCCTTGGGCTTGCAATATTTTAATCACACAAATAAAATCATTCCACTGTTCTTTCTATAATTAATTGAAGGTTTTATCAGGTCGAAAACCTTCCGTTTTCACGCGACAGAAGAGACAGCCAGGCTGATGACGGTCGATGGCATCTACGGCAAATTAACTTTTTACTTCAATCGGAACAACTGTCGATTTACACAAATGTAAGACCACACTAGCACCATTTCACTATATTTTAATTATACCTATATAGTGTCATAATTGTACAAAATAATTAATAAACTATGTTAAATCCTCGAAAAATATGACCGCAAGTCACACACAGTTCTTTTTTAGGCCTAAGCCCACTGGATAATGGAAACAAAAAATGGCTATGGCCGTGACTCGCGAGCGCTCTAAATCCTACATTAACCGCTCGGAATTTACACCTAGCGGAAGCGTCATTTGAATTATACAGTAGGGAAACTAATAATTTAATTATAATTCAATATTATTGAAACAATTTTGCAATTCTTGTACGAGCAATGGTAACAATTATGGTAACTGAGTAAAAGGTCTAATCTTTCACTATTTATCTATTGATAGTAAAAAGTATAATGTATTAAACTTGATAATTTCTACCTTTTCTTGGAACATTATTTCCCTATCATAAAAATGTATAAATCAATTGCGCATTGAAAAAATGTATATGAATGTGTTTTTATATAATATGCATGCACATAAGCAACTGTATAACTTATAAACAAATTCCGTAAACATTTTGAATAGCATTAACAAAAAATCCATTTTTAGACTCATTTCGGACAAGAAATGTCTGAAAAACCGTCTTTTTGATTATAGTGTTCCATCAAACTTGAGTAAGAAATTTAAGAAATCAACGTGGCTTAGGTTTGTGACGTCACCAGGTAGTTCGGGGTTAATGCTATTTATTTGAAGAAAATAATCTCCTCATCCGCGTTATTCTTATGGGCATTTTCAGAATATTTTCTCCTCAACAGTGGTTCAACGGATTGCACCTCAAATCTCTACATCATCGACTCACATGTTGATTGATGACATATGTGCATATGCACGTATAAAAAAATGAGTCCAAATCTAAATTATCAGAATTTGTGCTTTCATTTGACCTGTGCAGTACAAAAATAGATTTTTCAAGTACGGTAAAATTGAGTCTGCTTCACTCAACCAATAATAATTGTTGTACTTCAAGTAGCAGATTTCAGCTGCAGCTAAATAAATATTTTCAAGCAAGATATTACATGGCACATAAAATCAATAAAGGATATCATATTACTATTTCCACTTTCAATTTTTCCAATGCCTAAAAAAAATGTTTCATTTGCATTAACGTCATCTTCATTGGTTCACGGATTATAGGAAACAGGAATGTAAAAATCGAAATGAGAAAATAAATAAAATCCTTAAGTAGTAGGTATAGTTATAAGATTTACTTGCCATTATCATAATAGGTTCAAAATACCTGAAATTCTTTTCTCGTAGTCACATCAGATCAGAAACACTGACGATCGGCTAACGGTGCCCGTCACACAGGAATCAACATCTTATAATCACGAACAGTTCACACGTGACACTGTTTCAGATTAGTCTAGCGTAATAATTCAAGAACATTTGTAAAAATCATAAATCACAAACAATTTTGCCGAATCTAATATGAATGATAAAATCAATTCTTTCATAAGCGTAGGCCAAATACAACAAACTAACCAATTTGTCAATATCACAGTCCATCGTCACACCATTCAATATCTAAAAAATAAATTCATAATTTTCTGGTGGCAACAATTACAAGACAAATCAATACCTTCAATAAATGAGCCAATTTTTATTGAAAGTAGGCCTTGTCGAAGGTATAGGCTAGTTATAGAGCTGGCTACCAGGTTAATGTATAACATTTTTCACACAACCAACCACAATATAGTAAAAATTGAGAAATGCTGTAGGTCTAATGTCATAGTAACGGTATTAATATAGTCTTTAGCAACAGGGAATAAAGAGCAGAGAAACAAATGAAACATTTTTATGTGTCATCAATTTGACCTGAATTCGTCAAGAATTTCACTGATTACAACACAAATTAATTGCATATAAAACAATAATTCATACTGTTTTGCATATCAAATACCAGAAATACAGGCACTAATAGTGGTACTATAAAACAATGGACAAAATCAGACCTAACAAATACCATCTTATTGGTTTATAATAATTAGCAGGCATATTAATATTTTAATATTGACACTTACTCAACAATGAGAAATGGGTCTAGAAAGTTTGAGTTTGTTAATAATTACACAATGCTAAAGTGGTCAGTAACAAACTGTATAGTTGTGATTTTTTTTCAAACAATATTTATAGCATATACTTTTAAAATGATATTGAACTTTAAAGCCATTAAACAAGTTGAGATCTACATGAAGTCAACTACTGTAGTAATACTCAAGCTTACCACCAGTAGTCCTACAATTTCAAATTACAGTATGGCTACACATTATACTGGGTATATTACTATAATTGAAATATTCATAAATTTCAAGTCTGCAGGTTGAACTCTTGAATAAATGTAAATATATATCAGGTAATTTATCGAAATTCATTGTGGTATATTATTATAATATAGGGCTATATATATTACACATCAAATACCTACAATAATCATTTATCACCATCATAGGCCTACAACAGTCAGAATATACTGCATATATTTTGTTAGATAATAATAGACAACCAACGACACAGATGTAGTAGCCAGGTATCAACACTACAGTTGAAACTGGTACTATTACCTTGTACCATAAATGTTTATTTTTATAAAACCTATGGCAAAGGTAATAAATGACCCGACATCTAGGTCTACAGAATAGTAGTTGTTCAAATGCAAATGAAATCACAGTGCATATAGCCTATGATGAAATATCATAAACACAATTTATAAAGGTATTCAAATAAAAAAGAGAAGAAATAACTAGGCCTAAGAAGCTTATGAGAGCATATAAGCAAAAGTATTTAGTTTAGGCCTACAATGAATGCAAGATTACAGGCCAATTTACTTATTGAAAGGTAATTAGATCTGACTTAAAAATCTGTTGTCGGTCGCGATTCAAACGAAATTCATTGACTAACTTCCTCGTCTAATTATATAGCCTACAAGCTTGTGAAAGTGAAGTATAAAATATATAACACATACCTCAATTCGCAAGTACAGGCAAGTACTGCAAGCACTCGTGAATTTAGATAGGCCTATATGTAGAGACCTACGATGAAAGATTCAGACCAGACCATTATAATATAAATAACAAAATTGCAGTGTAGAACACTAAACAATGTAAGGGCATACCGGTATATCATACCTACTAAGTGATGGTAGTCACAATTTTTAAAATACCTTTTCGTAAACTTTCGAGTTACGATATCATCTCTGAAAATGATTTAACGTAAGCTTCGTGAAGCTTATTCACAAATTCAGGATCATTTTTCAGTAAATAGTTAAAAGCCTGGTGAAGTTGATTCTTGGTCAACGGCTCAGGTTGGATTGTAGCTTCTGTCTTCACGCTTCTACCGGGCTGAGTTTGCGATGACAATGGAGCGACACCGTTTTTCATTTCCTTGACTGCCGGAGACGTAAACATTGCCGGAAGCATGAGGGTAGGTTTCTTCGGTGTTTCAGTGTCGGGAGAAGACGATGGACGGGCACTATGACCGACTTCCAAGTTTTCTACTCTTGTTTCTATCTTCTGAATGTTTGAATTGTAGAAAGTGGTACCTTGAATTGGTACATTTGATGACGATCCAATAGGATGAAAGCTCGTTTTTCCACTCAGGTCAACAGGAACTGCTTTCGGACTGGATTTATAGTTGGGTGAAACAACAGGGTGTGCATCAGTTAGGTTATCTGATAAGGGTCGCATCTGGATATTGAATTTGTTGTGAGGTTTATTGCGAGTATTTGAAATTTGTGGAATAGGGTTAGATTGGTTTTGATTTAATGAGGTGTCTTGGGGCGTTATGGAACGTTGCTGTTTCTCAATATGTTCAACACTATGGACAGGATTGGACATTAAACGTTGCAAGATGAACGGTTTCATCTGGCCCTCTCCAGCTTCATGTGGATGTCCCATCGGTGCTGCAGCTCGCTGAGGATTGAACAAACCTGCAGGTTGAGATTGAGATGTCTCTTTTTGCTGTCCTTTCGCTTTGGCAAAGAAGTCCATGACACTTTGTGATGTTCCGTCGGGACCTTGAGGTGGTCGTGGCTGATTCTCTGTGCTAGCATTAACATGACCAGGTACTTTATTCATGTTGTAATCTTCTTGTGCACGACTGAGCATACCGAAAATATCTACACCCTTCTTCGGTGTCACTTTCTCTGGTTGCGCCGTTTTGCTCTCTGTATCACGTACTATTCGCTGCAGAAGGCCCGAGACACGGACACATTCTACTTTATCGTAAAACCAGATACCGAATATTTTAGATCGTGAATTTTTGTAAAGAAGAAACGGTTCTTGAGCTTGAAGATCAAGTTCCTTGGTTACAGGTTCGACCAGATTATTTGTGTTCAGCCTGTTCATGATAAGGATGCCATGGAACGGTTGACCTGTACGGCTGTAGACAAATAACGCACCTTCAATATCTGTTTTCTCCCACGCGTTCTTCACAGTATTAAAAGAATATAATGCGACATGTGTTGCAGTGTCTATAATATCGTTTAAATAAGGATCTACACGTTTTAATGCTGCGACGTTTATTCGGGATTCGCTCAAGTCCGCCATTTTTGCAACAAGTATCAACAGTGATTTTAGTATGTGTAGTCGACGCGGCAGCGCTAGTTTAGCTATATCTGATTGACCAATCATCTGATGACAAGGTAATATGGCACCAACTCAAATAGCGTTTCGGCGCGATACATCACACTGAATGCAATCATACTATAGGCCTATTATAGAATACTTTACTACACAATATACTTATTCACTTATATTTGTACATATTTACTATACAATACAATACTATAGTATGCTTTCCACGAAATTCATCGAATTGAAAAATATCATTCTGAAGAAAAATTTGTCTTTTAGTTTGTTACTTATAATGAGGTCTATTGTATGCACTTGGATAAATTTCATATTCAATACTTGTTTCCTGTAAATGTATAGTAGTAGCTCCACAGTATAGCAAGACTATGCTGAATATTTCTGGATAGCTCTCTGTCAACACGATTATGGATTCGATGCATCGGCTACTCTTTAGAAGAGGACTGAATTTGGCTTTACTTGTAACATGTGTTTTTTTTCCAGTGTAAATCAATATAAATTATACAGTGCTACCTTTTAGTATCAGCAATAACATAACCTTGCACATCATCACCAAAACTCCACAAGATAATAGGAATACTATCATTTTATATGATAATAGTAATACAATTATGTAGAAAGGACTACAAGTAATGACATGAAAGTGAAGATGATTGTATGGAGCTTGAGGACTCGAGTGGAATTAATTGAAGAATGTAAAGACATCCTCTTGGTAAATAAAAACAAAGCATTGTCATTCATCACCAAACGTTTAATCACATCATATCTGCGCAACAATGGTCTCAATAGAATGCATCTAAATAATAAAGAAAAAGTTTTACATAAATACTAAATAATAAAAAGACGCCACTAATAATCTGATAAAATTACAGGACGCTCACTCTACTAAACAAAGCGGAATCAATACGTACAGTCGTTGTTTTTTCGAAAACTTCCTGAATCAAACAAGAAATTTAAAATGGCACTTTTTCAATCCAAGTAAATAATACAAATATTTTCTTTGGATATTTGATAGGTTAATTATCAAAGTTGTACATGAAAATAATACTCTAATTTGTCACAAAATGTCACAATATACAGTCAAATAAATGTACAAGTTATAATATAATACACAGTATTATAATACATAGGACAATAGGACAAAGATACAATCATACTTACACACGTTTATTAAAATAATAGCCGACGATGTGGCTAAAAGAGTCAACTACTCCGACACTTATACTTGAATACCACACTTGGAGACAATTCAATACTAATCATATGTAATATTAAATGAGAATTATATCTATCGTATCGATGGTTAGGCAACAACGTTCCAGACCTAAGCAACCAGTGTAGCCAAAAACGTGCTGTTACAAATTGCAATAGTTTCATCTGTATTGCACTATGCATCGAACATTTAGTTTCATTCAGATACTTTATAGTTTATTATCTTTTCGTGCCTAAATACGAACATGCAAAAATATATTTACACATCAATTTCATCATGCAGCAGTTCTACAGTCTACATTGTAGGCATCTTTATAGAACATTCTCACATGAATAAACAAAAACTAGTACACTAGTCGACGTAAAAAGTGGAAGATCACAAATAATTCGACTCACAATATAATTTGAATGTCAACAAAAATTCAAAACTAAAAGTCACAACAATACAGTCACAGTTACGTAGCACAGGAGAGACTCTACATCAGAAATAGCGAGAGTGACATCGCAGTTGCATAACCATCGGCGCGATATCTATAAGCCGAGCGTACAGTGAAAACGGCGTAGCGAGAAGGGAGACTTAAGCATAGCTAGAATAGTCGCAGTTCGGATTTTTGGTCGATTTGCGACCATCCCAAGTCGTACGATATACAACTGAACGTACGATATACAATTGTTTGGGTCTTACGACTTACAACCTCGCCGATTTAGCGAAATATCATTTTTACCGTAACTATGGAATGGTATAATATATCAAAATTCTAATACTACATAATCAAAGATATTTATAATATCTTCAAGCGGTCTTCAAATAAAAACTATTCAACTTATATCGCATGATTTTCACGCCTAGGCCGATACTACTAGAAACAATTTTTTCAGGAGTACAGTGAAACCTCTATGCACCGTTCACGGATCCATCATTTTCCTAGATGTATCATTCATTTTTTCTCACCCCGCACTCCCATATAATCAACGTTTTATTTTCCTGGATGGATCGTTTTCCTGCATGTATGGTTTAAGAGTACACTGTACACTTTTGAAAATATCAGGATCCAAGGTCAATAATTATTATGTATATAATTTTGAATGTATTAAAGAGAGCTGTGCTTGTTTCACATTAAAAATGGTATATTTTCCCTTATCAAAGGTTAAAAACTGATATTTCGTTAAATCGCTGTTATCTTCCATCTCACGTAAACGGAATCGTGTCGCACGGCAGTGTGAATCGAGCTTCAGTCTCATACCCGATATCGTGCCACATTACGGTCACTGTAACAGTGACGACTTCAACTTACTGACTATAGAATGAGAATGAAACCTCAGAGCTTATATATATCAATACCACGGACAAAATGAATAGTAGGCGTACCGCAGTGCACTATGCGATGTATTTACTTCGACTAGCAAATTATCTTCATGTTTGTATTGCAACAATGCAATCCAAATTTCATCTGTGTAATTTAATTGTGGGAATACATTGTGTTACATTGTTATTACAAATCAAGTATTTTGATTATTGACACGAGTCTTTTTTCTTGACCGATTCATTTCACAAAATTAATTTCTTCAAAACCCCAGATTAAGGAGATCTACATAAATGAAACAAGTAAGTTTTTAATTAAATACATAACAATTTTCCAAAAGTGATGTTATTGAGAATTTTGATTTCAAAATTGATCCATAAAACTAATCCCATTTTTCTACCCAGGTTGCTACGCAGGTTAGAACCTGATACTCATCGAAGAAGTCCTGAAAACGTTTCGGGTTAAATGAAGTTAGTACCGGTACTAGGTACTTCCACTCAATGGTACTATCTGTACTGAGAGAATATTTAGTATGCAAATGCGCTATGGCAAACTGTTCAAGATCTAGCGAATAATAACATTAGTAAATAGTAATCAATTACAGTACAATATGGAGGTACTAATTATAATTACGGACGAATTAAGATGTACGCGAACCACAATCTATTAATCAGGTTGAAATACTTGATAGATTCAATAAATCTAAATCTCGTCCATTGTACTTTTTATGAAAAGTCACATAATGAATTAGTTGAAAACCTCTTCAATATGGAGATTATTTGAAATTAGAATCAATGAATTCAGATCTTATTCAAATATCAGATGAGAGTACATTTGGTATAATTATTATTTATATGCTATATTAAAAATAGGGCACGCCTATTTCAATTTTCTGTTGCTTTAGAATATTATTGAAAAATAGCTAAATTTATTTCATTATATCATTTTAGTGTAAAATGTAGCTAGTTTTCTACGTGTGCCGTTTGGGCCGCTGACGTCACCGCGCGAACGTTTCCGTGGTTACGAGGTCAGAGGTCAGGTAAGTGAACTCGACTTCGAGCGGTTCACATATCGGGAGGTGAACGACTCGTCACCTTGGCTACCTCGTACAAAATAAACACCCCTTCCGACAGTGATATGCATTTAATTTGTCCCGTATTACTATCGATCCGACTGCCGTCTGGAAATGTTGCGAGCTCTAAACGTTTTCTTGTCCACTTCCGAGTGTTGACCTTGATTTTGAGTAGTGTTACTTGCATCATTGACTGTAGATTTTAACTACACTTATTGAATTTAAATTATTGTTAAATATGTCTTTTCTTCAAGGCAATTATCGTTCATTATCTCGGAACGTATTAGTTTACTATTTACAGATCATTTAATGAGGTACATTATAGTTAACTATTTCTTTTCAGGTTATAAGATCGCCCTTGTGGTGCCCCACCTAAACGATCCTACCTTTTAATGCTTAGTCTTAATCGAGGTACCGTGACCACGTCAAGGTTTTAATGTTGATCATCGTTGGCTCAATGACCTCACCAACAGCTGGGTTATACAAGGTTATCAATATTAATCAATAAAAAAGTAGGAACTATAATAATTGTAAATCATGAGATTCACTCCCAACAATGAAAGTACCGCTAATGCAATACAGCGGATTGACAACGGAAAAAACTGAGAAACTGGCACATCTCCAGAAGGCAGTGGTTTCGACCTAAAATATAAATCTCAGGTAACGCCCGAGGAAAAACCCGAGTCCGTGTTCGTACAACGTTCGTACAAGACATGAACGTTCGTACAAGTTGATCTAATCCAATGTACAAACAATAGCATCGAGGAAAAATGGACGTTTAGAAATGTATGATTTATAAAATGCGTTCAGAAATGTAGACGCATTTTAATCACGTAATGTCCGACTGGTCTAGAATCGATGTTTAGCTACACTACTAAACACGAAACAAGATCATCTGTCAACTTTACAAAACCAAATATCACCGTTATTTTTTTATAGAAGTGGTACTATTGAGGAAGAGAATTACAATTAGAAAGATAATTACATCTTTCAAAAGCGTTGAATATTTGAAGCTGCAAAAATATGTGATTTTTTTTTGTAGACGACTTTCTTTTTTCACATAAACGTGTATATCTCCAAGGACTAATACAAGCAGCAGATAGACAAATTCAGAGCTGCAAGGTAGATTGGCTCGTTGGAAAATCGTGATTCCTTTTCCCGCCCCGCCGCTCGTTTGTTTCCCACTTTACTGTGAATCGTCAAGCGCGGAACAGAGCTCGGCTATCGACTTGACAACCGTTGACGTTCAACTTCAATATTCGACTACACGGTCACGTAGCGAACTTACAAACCCGAGAGAGAGAAGAATAATCATAGAATAGATCATATAATGATGCATGCAAGTAATGCACTACCTAGGAAGTGACATTAAAATAAATAAAATGACTATTCTAGCTCTGATACTACACAAATAATTCATTTAGTCTTGTACACTTTGTACACTTCATAGCCTAGAATACATACACTTAAAAACTGAAGCTTCGTTACTATGTATCCATGTGGTGACCTTGAAACCTGTTCAACGTGTCTTTTAACTCAATAATACGTAAAATTTATCACTTGAATTACGTACTAAAATCTGTCTATCGTATAGAATACAATACTGTATCCTATTTTTGTAAATATCCTAAGCAGGTGATTAAAGATTTGTTTATACCACTGTAAATTATTTATGAAAAAATGATAATTCTCTTCTAATGATACAGGCTAGATGGTTTTTAAAAAAAATAAAAAAAACATCCAAAAGTGAAGACGATAAAAAACTGACAATAGGCTTACTACTGAAGATGATAACTTTTTTCACGAAAAAAAGTTGAATAAAAAGTTGAATAATTTAAAGTATTAAACGAATTTGTAAATACCTGTTTTTGAGCGTGCAGTTACTACAAACTAATGAGCATGTACAAGGTAACGAGACGAGAGCGGTCTCAGGTGAGAATACGGTCACCGTTTGGCGATAAAATCGCAAACGATATCGAAATATTGCCATCGAAAATTGATCAAAGTAGACCTACGTCAAAATTTTCCATTTTCGACCAACATCGGAAATCGATTTTTTATAAATTACGGTTATTGATAAGGAACGGAATGACATAAGCGTTTCTCACTTCTGTGAAAGGCCTGTGGCACGAGTCTCTTTCGCAAATCGTAACAAATTACCATTCATATCATTCTAGTTATTTTACAATTTTTCAAATCGATATCAATCTTTCTCCCGATATAGACTGTATCTATCTCAATTTTTCCATATTCATAACTATATCAGAAGAATCGATAATATCTAAATCAAACGGCCACCACCTTACGAAATACACATCGTTTCGCTTGATATAGTAGTCAACGGCAACCGTACCTCGAGTGAGACCGAGCCCGGTAAAATTATGTACCGTATTTACACGCACGTGTTTTCAACACTTCTCGTCACCTACATCTTATGAAAGAAAGAGGAAAAAACTATCACATTCATCGATCTATTAAGGACCGGATAAAAGTTTTGTTAGCCCTACGCTTGTTTGTCTGCCCTGGCACTGGCGTCCACCAGCCTCGGGAGATCTATTTCCGAGCCGAGCGTTCAAGCAAGTAATCGTTGAACTATTCCAATGTTTTTACAAATAAAAATCGTACATACTCATAACGAGAGCCGACATTTGTCATAGTCGGCAATACCTAAAACTCGAATAGAAAACCGTCAACAATATTCGAGAGTGAACAGTTTTATTTGTTTATTCCAGAAGAGGGTCTTTGGTATCGAAAGTACGAACATAAAATCTGTCAGTTGACTACCACCTGTAATCATTCTCGTTCGACAGCCTCACGAATCTCATTTTACGTTTGTAATTCTGGGAATTGGAAGCCGTGTTTTCCTCTATAAGTTATTACAAGCCTACATCCATCAATACAAAGAAGATATCCACAGAAGTATTAGGGCTATTAGGCCTACCAGCTGATGCGACATGCCTATAAAGTCTACAGTATTTAGGATGTATTGCTGTCTTTCTTCCCCCACTCACCAATCCATCTCCGTATCACGCAACTCAGAACTTTTCACGCCTATTGACAGCTATTGTTCTACAACAACAGAGCGACTTGAATGCGTGTAAATACGGCAGAGCTCGGTTAATTCTGGATGGCAATGCCATTATTTGGTTTCCATTTGGTCCGTTGAACCGACCGACGGCATCTCGGAAAAAACCACGACTCGTTAAAGCTTATTCGGATGCTTGGCTCTGACCGTTTCGTTCGCCGCTACTTTACCCGTCGTAGCGTCTCCCTTTCTCTTCGCCTCGTCTGCGATCGCGTCGTTGTTCTTCTTATAGTACTTCTCGTAGATCGCCTTGCCGTCCGTCTTTTCCGCGGCGTCGGTTCGCGGCGGACCCGCGGCGGGCGCGGCGACGGTCGGGGAGTCTTTCGACGCATCGGTCAGCTGGTGCGATATGCCGTACGGCCGCAGGTGGTAGATCAGGTACTCGAGGACGTACATCTGGTTGGGAGAGACGTAGTGGAACGAGATAGCGCTGTCCGAACAGCATTCCAGGCCCTCCTTGGTGCTGTAGTAGATGTACTTCCAGTACCAGAAGTCCTTGTCCACGTGGCCAGGGATCAGGTGGTGTTCCGGGACGAACGGGAAGAAGCGGCCGCGTCCGAGGACGTCCCGAGAGTCGCCGGCTTTCACGCCGATACGTTCCAGGCATTTACCTGGGGACAGGAATAGACGATGTGTTTCATGAACGAAATGAAACTAGGCTAGCTCAGTTGGGATCGGTCAGATGGAGTACCCCAAGGGCGATGAAATGTACTTATTGAACAGACAGTTAATATTAACTCACTAATTCCACGTATAATGAACTCAATAATTTTTGTTCTCTAATTTTCTGGAATTATAACAATTTGAAAAATACCAAACCTATGAAACTACAAAGCCATTAGGAAAGATAAGGCAGAAGAATTACTGTACTACAGTTATATTTTAGAGAAAAAATCAATCAAGAGCCCATCGGTGTTGATCAGGAGCAAACACAGATATTAACCGTATACACTCGACAATTATGCGTTTTGAGATGAATAGTTATTACTTAGGCCTACACCATCTTGAAGGTATTGAAAATATTTGATTTTGATTACTGTTAGCTCAACGACCCCACCAACGCTAGGCTATAAGGGGGTTCGAAAGAGCAGATGATTACGTATGAAACTATGAAGTGATGATAAGTGAAAGGACGTTTACAATAACCCATGCCTTATGCGGGACTCGAACCCACGCCCAACGGTGAGCTCAGCTGACTGAGCTACTGAGGGCAGCGACCATATCTGTGTTTCCTGGTACTCAGAATTTCGATACCTTACACACTCAAAAGATATCACCAAAAAACTGATATTCCGCTAAATCGACTCCCATGGACTCTTAATTGATGGCCATTCATCGAAGAGGTGATCCACCACCATATCGCGCTATCGTTGTCGCCGCGAACGCGACTCACCCATTTCCACGTCTTCGTCGCCCTTGTGGTCGGCCCGGCACTTCTTCCCGTCGGTCAGGCCCGTCTCGACGAACAGGTCCAGCGCCCGCTTGCTCAGCACGTAGCCGGCGCCGCCGCTCATGTACCCCTGGTTGGCGAATGGCTTGAAGCGGCAGCCGAAGTACACGGGGTCGGTCGTCTTGCGCGCAGACAGCATGTAGCGCAGGTTCTCTACCACCACGTACCTGTCGAGAGCGAGATAGAGGGTTTAGTGAATCAGACGATGACACTAACCTCTTCGAATATACGTGGAGGAGCCTTTTGACAGTGGCGACTATGGTTGTGCGAACAGTTCGAAAACGAACTCGAACTCTTGTTGCTAGTTCGAAATCGAACTGTACAGGTTCGAGAACGAACTTTTTTTCTCGCACTTTTTTAATTTTGCGCTCATCTCTTCTGAAGGTTGTTCTTAAAGGCTTTGGATTGCCTGACAGATGTAACCCTCATGGCTACCGAGTACGAAGTGTTTCACAAAAAATATGTACCGGTACTTATCATCTGTATTATTTGTCAGTGGGCCCTTAGATTTGAAATAGTAGCCATGAGTGACATGATGGGTTAGCCGGTGTGCTACTTGTCAAATTTTATCATTGGGATTTGCATTTTGTCTCTAAATCACGTTCCAGTGTTTCTTCTTTAATTACTTAAACTGTGAATACGATACCATTACTGGCGACGTTTGAATCAGAACGGGATGTTCGTACGCGCATTTGAAAATTCTATGCTTTATTTATTCATTTATATTGGGTTCAACAATAAACGATGATATGTGAGATGATGAGACGAAGGGTTATTTTATTCGGTGTTTTTGGATGGTAGGAGAAGACGATCGTAGCCTGTTGTTAAGGAACCATCACAGTATCAACCTGAACGACAGAGGGAAACCACGAAAACCCCCGTCAGGATGGGCGACCATGGCGTGACAGATGTAACGGTCATGGCTACCGAGTACGAAGTGTTTCACAAAAAATATGTACCGGTACTTATCATCTGTATTATTTGTAATCACGGTGATGAGAAATAAGTGCGGTTAAGAATGACTCACGTGTCGTCGTCCGCCTTGAGGAACCAGTCGGCGTCGTCGCGGTGATGAGCGTGTATGTAGCTGAACGCGAGCTTGGTCTTCGCCCACAGGTAGTCGCGGCCCTCGTGGACGTCCAGCTTCACGGTTCCTGCACGGCGAGCAAGTACGGTTAGACACTAACGATAGACCAATCAACCAATCAGCAAGTACGGTTAGACACAAACGATGTCTTTCAAAGGAAGTGGTATTCGGACATCTTGCCTCGGACCTCAATGTCCCAAAGAATGAGTCATTTCTGTAGATAGTCCTGTAGTTGTTCATCTAGAGTATGCTACAAAAAGCTACATATTTCCCATAAAAACAGACAACCGCCGGTGAATGGCAACGGGAGAGAACGGTACGGTACCTAGTTTGGTGTCGTTGGTCGAGCTCATGAACAGCAGCGTGTTGCACCGCTTGCCCCACGTGGCCTTGACGTGGCGCGCCTTCCACTCGTGGTTCTTCGGCGACGTCATCACCCAGCACAGCACGCGCACGTCACGCGCCAGCTTGCGCGCCACCACGTCCTCGTCTGCAACACAAGGTCCATTTTACTCGACTATCAGGCACACATCATTTCAAAGGCTTACACCGATCGGATCAGCTGTTTACAAGCAAAAAATTTGAAATTGCTTTTAGATCAAACTACAAAACTATTGGGAAAAGCAACACAGAAAACCAATTCCACTTGGATTCCACAATGGAAATAAGTTTAAAAGTGCCCTAAAAGAACGGCTTATTGTAAAGTGTTTTACTGTTTTTATAGTTTGGACGAATTTTCCAATAGCACCAACTGAATATGTATGCCTCATCAATGTCTTATACTGTTAGGATGTATTGTTACTTTTTTACCTGAAATGTTCAACATTACATTGTAATTCAATATGGAAGAATAAAAAATAAATAAATAAATAACATTAAAACCAACCAATTGACGGTAACCCTGGGTCACCACTCACCAAACTGGGACTACCAACAGTAACTCTGGGCCAACAATCCCGGCTAATCCAGGACTACTAACGGCAATCAACACTCACTCCTGTGGAAGTCCTCGTCGTGTCCGTGTGAGCCGACGGCCACGTCCGGGCCCAGCTCGTCCGCGTCGTGGTAGTGCGAGTCGCGTCGGTACGCGTCGCCGGCGCGCACGGGCAGCCAGCTCAGGTCGCCGATGGTGAAACGCGTCGTGGCTAGCAGGATGTACGCGAAGCTGAACCCGAACGAGATGCCGACGGCCAAGGTCAGGAGGAACGTGCGGCCAACCGTCGGACGGAGCATGGCTGCGGACAAAAATGTGTCACATATTTGTATTTACGTTTTTTTTTTTAATGCTGCTCAACGACCTCACCAACAGCTAAGTCACGATGTAGTGATACCAACTGATTTTATCATAATATAAAGGTGTGCCGACTACATGATATTAGCATGGGAGCCATTTTGAGTTTTCTTGCGGTCAATCGACCCATTTTATCAACCCAATTGTATGGGGTTTTTCGAAATTTCAAAATTTCGGTTTTCAAAATTTTCCTACAAGTGGTCCAACCGAATTGGTCCCAAAACTACATAGTTCTACGCTGGATAAGTCTGCGTGTCTACAGAAAGTTCCACGGCAATCAGTCAATCCCTGAGACCTATGCAGTGCGTATAAACAAAAATGGACAAAGCTCCCTGAAAGTGATTGCTATCGCTCATCCAAAAACAATACCTTATTCAACACCAGTTAATCACAACACAGCTTTATTGTATAACAAACAACTTCCATATGACAATAAAAACACACAATATCACAAAGATAAAGACAAAACTAATACAGTTGAACCTCTTTAGTACGTTTTTCAACGGACCAGACAGAAAAACTTACCAAAGTGAAACAGTTACTAAAGAAACTGTTCAACATGTACGAGCATATAGAAGGGATCAAGAAATAAAACTCACCAAAGAGGTTCTACTGTAATGATTGACCTACACTACTGACATGTCACCTAACAACAATCAAAGCTCTGACAAGCCACATACCTCTCGTGCTACGATTCAACAACAACAGATAGTCCAGCACAAGCACCGCATGCACTGATAATACACACCACACACTGATAATACACGCAGCTCTATATGTCTAGCTGGGTTATCAATCAGGAAGTGTCATGTTTCCTACCAGTCCAACAATTGAGATAATTAATTGTAACAAGACACTAACACTGCTGTTGTTGGTATGAGTTTAGTATTGACAAGAATGTAACTTGACAAAATTATTATTTTATCACAAATTTGTATTTTCTTTTATTGGTGAAAGAGTCTCAATTATGTTTTTTTTTTTTTTTTTTTAATAACATCGAAACTTGATACAAAATCATTGTTCCCCAATTAAGGCTATGGATGGAAGATTAGCCTAGATTGTTTGAACGGGGCACCACAAGGGCGATCTTACCATGTGTATTGCAATATGCAATACAGCAATATTTCTAATAAAAATGAATAAGCATCCTCTATAGGATGTTTTGAATTTTCAGATTATCTTCTAGTTATTAGGCCTATAGAGGATTGAAGATCATAGTGCAAAGGAATTCATTGGGAATACAAGTATGTTTTCATTTTACGTTCTCATATTTTCCTATATTTTCCTCATAGGAAACAATGTAAATATTGCAAATATTATGTAATATGGATCATAGTGACTGAATAAACGATATTATTATTATTATTATTATTATTATTATGGTAGATATAGGCCTACTTAAAATGTGTTCCGGACTTTTGGAATCTGAAATACTTTTATCTGGGCGAAAAAGTATGATCACAGACAGCGTAGTCCTGTTGTTGAAGTTCATCGTTTTAAATTTAAAATAGCCAATTTTACAAGACCTCCTTGGAGTCTTGAAACAACCAAGAGGTGCCGCTTCAAAACGATCTTACCAACTCATCCTTAGCCTTAATTGGAAAACAATTTATTGTACTGTTATTTCAAGATTTAAAAAAATTCATATTGGGTTCAACGACTCACTGAAATAATGAATACGATGTACAATACAAATTACAAACTACAAAAATACAAATTTGTCAGTTAATGGAGAGATTGTACGTTTTTCTCATCTATAAGGAGATAGCACGTTTGTCAGGCTTTAGAAAAGAAAAACCTAGAAAAGTTGGGGGGGGGGGGGGGGAAACGAACTAATTTGGTGATAAATAACCTAGACCTTGACGGGCCGTAATACCCAAACACGAACGCCTTGCATTCACAATACAAACTCTTCACGCGATCTATCATCCCTACAACCCCCGTTGCTACGAGACTCTCCCACACAATATACAATGAAAAAAAAAATGAATGTAAATAGTACAAATACGATGCACATTAATACGAATTTTCATGGAGATTGAACTAGCTGATTCGAAAAAAAAAATTATTCAATTAATAAATTCTCTTCAAATAGCTATAAATTATTAATTCCTTGTTTACTATCTTGCACACAGTGATTCAAGGGTTCTTTGAAAATCTATAAAAATATAACTTCTCTAAATAAACCGGTACTCTCAAAAAAAAAAAAAATTTGATTAGGTTGTGTATTGAATATTTCATATTCATGGTCATTCTAGTCCTAGACATTCAATCAATTCAACTGCAAGGTTAAGAAGTCAAATAACACAGAAAGAACAAGCCAAACAAATGCTTACTTCTCATGCTGGTTTTATTATCAATCATTAATCTTCTTTATGAATCTGAACTATTGTAGATCAATATCCATGTGTCACACAGTGTACTGTTAGCCTTCTGGCTTGTTACCATGGCGGACTGTGTACAAAGACGGGAAAGATGCTAATGTGTTACTAATGTTATTATGCAAGACTCAATGAATAATAATAAAGGATGTGTTGACAGTGAAAGTCAAATCATGTCACAACTGATACGTAGTTAGAATTGTAATGATGATGTCTATTGTTTGCTTATGACCCCACTAACAGCTAGGTTATAGGGGGTACGAATGAGTAGGTGATTACGAAACTATGACTTGCGATGATGAGTTAAAGGACGTTTACAAAAATCCATGCGTTATGCGGGACTCGAACCCACGCCCAACGGTGACTTCAGTTTCTGAAGCGGTGTCTTAGCTGACTGAGCTACCGGAGGTGGCAGTTGTAGGAATATATAGTGATGTAAATTTTCAAGGGCTTGAAAATTTTCAATTTTATAAAAATAATTTTTCACTCGTAGCGATATTGAAACGATTTGCTGACCATCACATTATAATAAAACTTGCAATGAAAGTAGAAATGATGAGTATTTATAAGATTTAACTGGGTATATATATATATATATATATATATATATATATGTAAATAATAAATAATACACCTTATCTAGGCCTAAATGTGTCGACTTTTCGTCAATCAACTGTAGGTGGGGCCAGAGGTCCTTTGTACTGTCGTATTTGAAAAGTCCTTTGAAAATGTTGTATTTGAACAACAATGAACTACCTAGTTGAATTCTAGTACCTTTAGGGCCTACAGTGAATTGAAAATCAGATACGACGCTTACTTGTTCTACTTGTATCGTGATGCCCCATCGCTAACGATTTCGAGCCGTTCGACCTCGGAGTAACTGCATCTGAAAGTACAACAAAAGTCAAATACATTACTCGCTTCTCCTGAATCTAGCAATGACTTGTAGCAATTTTGTATTCATACTATCTTACTTTTCTAGCTCTTTCTATCCCTATCCATATGCTTGAAATATCCACAAACGTTGACCACTATGGCAAAGTAAACGGACATGAACATAGGCACAAAATGACCTCGCTGTCGACGCGCCTGTGAACCCTAACATTAACTAAGCAATGACTTATAGGCCTATATGCTGTCAGCCAGCTATTGGATAGTGATTGTTAAGTAAGACTACAGGCCTACTTTGTTACTCAACAGAACACGAAATGGTGTAATGGTCTACGCATTTCCAAATCGTTACGGTTAGCTATTGCCCAGTAGGTCTACTTCATCGATCGCCTATACACTGAATGACCTTAAAACAATAACAGTTTCTTTGTATTAGGCCTTTTTATTACTTTAGTATGGTAGTTAAAATACGACTTATGGAACTTATTATATAGGCCCCCTATCTACCGACATTAAATCAAATGAAATGACAGCATGATTACAGGATGTCGGTGTACAGTAGGTTAACGACCACATAAAGGTGAGTGACAGAAGTTGGACCAAGCCATTAAATAATAAGTGTGCATGATGCATGAATAAACTCTACTAAATCTGTTAGGTTCAAGTGTGATTCTTTGCATTTGTATAATGTCATACTTGAGTTGGTTAGTGACGATGATTATTGAATGCTTTCCGGATAACCCTATCAACAGCTAGGATATTTAGGGGTACGATTGAGCAAACGATAGACAAATAGGCCTAATTATCACAAAAACCCATAACTACCATATTTCTACTGACAGATTTCAGTATTGCCGACCCTGCACATAGTCGTAACAAACTAATGGTTACATAGGCTACATAAGGGACCTTGCCCGTCTGACCCAGACGGGCAAGGTATGTAGCGAATGGACGAACAGGCTATAATTGTTATAATTTACATTTCTGCCCATCACAGATCAGCGTGGCGTGGCCATTGACTTTGTGGCATGGCTTACTACATAATTACTAAAAAAAGACGTCTCAGTCCAACAATAATTCTAAAACAGATTGGCAAGAGTTATGATTGCTATTGGTTTCTTTAAGCAAGATTTGAATTGCTGCATAAATTACAGACCATGACACCAGGTTTGGTCAATTTTGTGTTGTTACCACGGCAGTGGTGAATACAGTACCGGTAGTGGTAGCATTAATGGTGGGAGCTTTCAGTATTTAGCCTATAACCAGCCATAGTATTTGGGTAGCCAGGGGTACGCCTAGGCCCTCGACTATAACCGTAAATAATACTCAAAGATCGAGTCTAGAGGTCTAGATAGAGCCTAGGCGTGGGAATGGCGTAGGCGTACGCATTGAATTTGTAGTCTTAGACTACAAATTCAATGGTGTAGGCAACCCTAGACCTACAATCTCAATGGCCTAGGCATTGCGTTTTGCCTGGGCCTACAGTTGTTTCTTATACATAGGCCTATGATTGTTTATTTGAAGGGTGTTTATTTAGTTGTAGAAAATCAATGGCACAACTAGGCCTAAGCCAAGGCATTGAATTTGCCAAGGTCAACACTACAAATTCAATGGCCCAGGCCATTCAATGCCCAGGCCTACCTAGGCATTGATTTTATGGTTATGAAATCAATAGCCTTGGCCCTAGGTCTAGGCCTAGGGTTAGGCATTCAATGGATCTAAGGCTATGGTAAAGACATGCTGCCCTGGCTAGGTTAGGCTCAATAGTTAGGCCTATATCAATACCTAGGCATTGATACTGGCCTAGGTCATTGAGTTAATGCCTAGGTCCTAGGCCTACTAAAGAGAAATTTGCTGAGTGCTGACCTTTAGTAGGTCTAGGTGTAAGTCAACTCGACAGGTTGGACAAAATGCTTACTCACTATTTCTTCGAGTGTTACTTTACAACTGGGTGTCTACTGCACATTTTAATATAATTGAATAAGTCATTACACTGCAAATAAGGATGCAATTGGCCTGAAACCATAAACAAGTCTTCTTTCGGCTTCTGTTTTGACGTTTCAGCCAATTATTTTTCTGTACTCCAGAGCTACCAACTTTACATCCTATCAACAGCTGTGGGAAGAATTACAATCAGATTGGATTTATTTATTTACTTATTCATGATTAACATATATTACACTCCACATAAGATTAGCTCAATGCTCAGAAGAATATTGATAAAGAATAATGATAATAAAACTAGTAATATTAATGATGATTTTTTTTAATTTCTTCGATAATTAGGCCAACACATAATTACAAATATGGTGACAACCTAGGTGATATTAATATGTAGATGTTTAATAAAATAACAACAAAATATGAGAATCAATATACTGTAACCAAGAAAAACTAATAAATGTAAATGTGATTTTAAATGAAGAGCACCGAAAAACAACATACCCTAGATTCAACATTTCAATGGTATGGGGTTTTGTTTATTAAGAAACATTTTTAAAAATTGTTTTCTCACATTGTTATTTTGAACATAACCTTGTATAGCTGAAATTATATTAATTACCTCTATATTAGAATAATGAGAAAATTAAATTCAAATAAAGTTGAATTTCTTCATGTTAAAAAAAATGTTGGCACAAACCGAGATATAAAAAGTCTGCCCTAGAAGAATTAGTGGAAACACCAGAATTTGTAATGCTCACAATCGTAATAACAACTGTACTAGACTTACAAATCCAAAAATTTGAACAAATTACCATACACTTTTTTGCCTCGACTTACTATCTAGCTAGTGCACGGGTGGTTCGAGGCTTCGTCTCTCGTGCATAACTTGAGAGAGATGAAGGGTGTGATCGACTGTTTCCCTTATCCCACACCGCTAGCGCAAGGGTGGTTCTAGCCTTCATTGCTCGTCAATACAAGTCCATAACAATTACAATTCTAACAACAGGAGATTACGTAAATAAAGGGATAGGTATATATCAGACACTCTTTCTCAATTTTAACATAATTAAAATATTTATTTCGATAAAAATTTAAATACAATATTACAATAATAATATATTAGATGGATAGTAAAATAACATTGGTAATTGTTAGTCTATTAAAAAACAAAATCAATTTGTTAGCAGTTACAAAACGATTTAATACTTTCCAGGAAGCAGCCAAAGTATTAATTCTGGTTGAATTACGCTTAAAGGACGTCACAACCCGGAGGCTGGATTTGAATGAATAACAAGCTATTTTTCCCCCTAACTTTGGAAAAAAACTAGAAATCATCATCTCAATTTCAGAAGTTATGATTAATTTATTTGTCCTCCAGGACCTGCCCCCTTTAATGAGTCATTACAAAAGAATAAATTGGAACTGGTTGAACACAGTCGATTCCGTCATTTCAGTTTTAGTTCCATGGCGAAATAAATCATACACGGTACATTTCTCGCGGGAATATCAACATATATAAGTTCCTCTAACAGACTATTTGCATGCTTATTGAAACTCTAATGGTGTACGATTCATCAGATGATCACTTTATATTTAGGGTTGCTATTTGGATTCGATATTTTAGGTCTTCGATTCGATATCGAAGTGGAATACTCGATATTTAATAGACTCGATATGAAGACAAGGATCGATATTCATTGGAAAAATTGTAAATGACTGAAATAAGAATAAACTAAGTAACAAACCTAATAAATGAATAAACTAATACTTGCGTGGTTTCCGGCAGCTGCCAGCGTAACGTTGATGTGCATCAACGGAGTTTACAAAAGTTACAAAGTATTTAACAAAAAAAGTGATGTTTTGATGACAAACAAAGTTGCAAATACAAGCGTAGGCCTACACTTATTCCTCTCCTCCCCCTACCCATAATAACATAATAATGGTTTATGACTTTCAATCTTGCATTTTGTTCCGATTCGATGTTGTAAGAAAATAAAACATTTCAAAACATTTTGATCTATAGGCCTATTCCATATTGATATTTCAATATCGTTTGCAATTTATATATCAAATTGCAACCCTATTTATAATAGTGTTCCATTTGATTTCGATATTTTCGATCGATTCTCTAGTTTAGCTCTTTGATTCGATATTGAATTGGAATACTGCTTGCGAGAAACTCGAACCTTGTAACAGCTGTCAGATGAAAGATATGAGCAGTGAACGTTCTGACAAACCGTCGTAATTTTTTCAGATTCGATACTGTAAAAATTTCGACACATTTCCATCAATATTGGAAACCAAAATTTCTATACCGCTTGCAATTTTCATATCGAACGGCAACACTATATTGAAAACTTGTGATTTGATTGCATTGCGTTGCAAATAGTCGATCATAAACCGACGTGCTAGAACTAACGGCAATATGGTGACGTGACGGAGTGAGCGCGAACGAGTCGACGGACCGTTACTGAAGGCGGTTCAGCTTGAACGGACACGACGTTTTGACGGTCAGTAAGAACGGACCCTCCTGACCGGGTAGAAACGTCGCGGGTATTATCTCGTACGTACCCGCCGGGACGTCTTCAAGTTCCAGGCAAACGAAACCAGACCTGGAAACAAAACAGTCGTACAGTGACTTCTTGGATGGGCAGACCAAAACTCAGTTTTACCGTAATAAAAAACGATGAAAAAATCATTATTCGCGCTCCACAGGTCTACGAAAACACAAGGTAGGCCTGTGTTGAAACTTGGCCTAAACATGTGTCATCAACCGAGAGGGTCTACTGTATAGTTTTGAGGCGCAATCGGTTACAATACTTTCGAGAAAAACAGTTTCGAAAAAAATGAACAAACCACAGGAGAAAATTGGAGAAAATAATTTCTTCATACAAATTCAAAATGTACGGAATTTGAACATAAGAATGTAACAAATTATTCGAAATTTCAATATTTCAATATTCTGATATTTTTTCATCAGGCCTATTTGTCATAAATAGTTATCGTTCATTAAATATGAAAAAAACCTTCAATTGAATTATTTTAATTACAAGTCAAGGCCAAATTGATTGAGTCGTGGTATTTTTTCATTATATTTTTGCAATGGTGGTGGGGAGGGGGGAAAATAGAAGTGATGGTTAACTTTGAGGTGCGTTCCGGTTCCATTTTATCTACAAATCAAGCCCTAGATAGAGCAGATGAGAAAATTGAGAAAATATTGAGAAATATTGAGAATATTGAAAATCTGAACCAGTCACACCTACCTGAAAGCACCCGAGTGTTTTTTCTTGAAGTATCCGGGTGCAGTGGGATCGCTGGCCACGACACATATCACGTCGAAGCCGACCTGATACTGCTTGGGTCCGCGCAGGTCCACCAACACGACGTTGTTGTTGTGCGGGGACTCCAGCACGATCTGGTAGTGCGGGTTGTTATTGTGCGTGGCCGGGTGGTTCCCGCACCCGCCCGCCGTTATGCCCTTCCACTGCCCGTCGGATACCTGCGCAAACAATCAACTATTGAACACGTGCGGTCGTGGATAGCTGGCCATCAAGCTACGTTTGAAGATGAAAAATATCCTGAAACTAGATTTTGGCAAATATTGACGGTATTTATTTTATTATCCTAATTTTAGAGAAAAATCTCGACGATTTTGACAATATTTTGTCAAATATTGACGATATTTATTATCCCAATTTTAGAGAAATTTTTTAAAAATATAAGCTCTCCAGGAAAATTCAAATTTTCCTCAAATGTAAACACAAATATTATCACAAATCACACACAAATTTTCACAAATTTCACATTATCACAAATTTGTATGCAATTCGGACGAGCTGTTTTGAAGAAAATAATGTGATGAATGTTTTTTATTCATCAGATAGATAGGAATAAAAGCTGAACCATGTTCACCTGAACCATGTTCACCCTTCTCACCTGTTTGGTGTGCTGGTACGGGTTGACAATCTTCTTCAGGTTGAAAGCGCACGTGCCGTAAGCACGCAGCGTGTAGAATATCGTGTTGCTCTTCTCGTACTGGGAGACGACCAGCGTGTACTTGCGCGCGCTGTCTTCCTTCAGGATCAGCTTGCACAGGTAGTGCGGGCTGTTGATGCGGACGCCGTCGATGAACGGAGGAGGATCGTCTGGAACGGCACAGATTCGAGAGTCGGACGGAGATATTTAGAGGAAATAAGTCAGCGATACTATTATCCGTTCCAGGGAATGAGCGGGTGATAACGAAACGATGAAGTGATGATAAGTGAAAGGACGTTTACAAAAACTCGTCTTATGCGGTACTCGAACTCACGCCCGACCCGACTTCAGTTTCTACCGCTAGCGATAGTTGACTGAGACACTGGGGGGGCTGATCATAGTGTGAACTGTGATCCCAAAGATGAACTGTGAACTGATCATAGTGTGATATAAGGGACTGGAATGAGCTTGAGAAAAAGGGAAGAAATGCCCAGAAAATTCAAGTATTCAAAAAAGTGTTGTCCGAATAGATAAGAGGAAAATAGTTATGATTAAATAATCTAAATTAGACCTACTTTGACTGTTTATTTAGAAAAATATTACAGTTTCTAGAAATCATCACGTTCACTCACTCGGATAGAAAACCTTCTTCCCGTCGTTCTTGTAAACGAGGACGGTGATGTATTCCCGGTTCTCCTTGAAGTCTTCCAGCTGGGTGATGTGCCTCGTCAGCAGTATCCAGACTGCTCCGGACCCGGAAGAGACCTCCAGGGAGAACTGGGGATTCTCGCCGATGTTGTACGCGTCCTTCACCGGACCGATTCCCGCCTGCCACGACCTGGAACGCAAACAAGTTGAACGAACGAGGCAGTCGAAATAATATGCAGTCTGTAATACGCTATAAGTTAATTTATTCATTTATAAATTGCACTAATTATTCGAGTGGTCAAGTTTTGAGATTTAACATTTAATATGACTTTATAGGTTAGATAATTATTATATATAACCTCAATTAAAGGTCAATTCATCAATCTAAAAATGAGAAAAATCACCTCTCGACATACAACTATACTCTGAATCATGTGATGCAGAACCACTGAAAAAAATTATATTAAACTAATGAAAAAATAATTGGGAATATTTTTTTTGTATTTCCGTTTGCCAAAATAATTAGAAACGCTCGTGACATGTGGGAATTCCACAAAATGCTTGCCAATTTTTGAAACTTGTCAAAGTTAATGTTCACACTAATGGGCATGTCATCAGATGATCAGAATTTTCATAAATCTTGCCGTTCCATTGACACAGATTCATTTAAAATCCCATAATATTGTGTAACACCTTGGCAACTAGAGCGTTAATATTAATCAAACGGCAATAATCATGAAAATTATAGCTTTCCGATGACATGCTCATTAGTTTGAACATCAACTTTGGCAAGTCTCAAGTGCTTAAAATCATTTCTGTGGAATTCCCATATGCCACAAGCATTTTAAATTATATAGGCCCTAAATTTCATATATTTCGATTACTGTTTTGAATATATCAATACGTGAAGTTCCTTTTACCATCCATTATTTCCGAGCCAACTAACCGAAACGACCGCTTAACTTACTGGTGAATGCAATACGTGTAATTGAACAGAATCGGATTCCAGTTGAGATAGAACACGTCGAAGAACTTGCAGATACTGTCGTAGTCGATCCAGAACACACCGTTGTCGAACATGGCGGCGCTGTTGGGGTCAAAGTTCAACAGCTGTTGCATCTCGGAGGTCCAGTGGCGCACGTCCAGCTCGGAGTAGTTGCCGCGCCAACGCAGGTGAGACCACGGGTTCTTCAGCTGCAGCAGCCGGATGCCCTGCGACCAATCGCGCGGCACAGTTATCGACCAATCACGCGGCTACGTTATCGACCAATCATGTGACTACGTTACCCACCAATCACGTGGCTACGTTATCGACCGATCACGCGGCTACGTTATCGACCAATCACGTGGCTACGTTATCGAGTAATCACGTGGCTACGTTATCAACCAATGACGCGGCTGCGTTAACCAGCAATCACGTGGCTACGTTATCGACCAATCACGTGGCTACGTTAACCACCTATCATTTCATTTACATTGAGTTTTATTATTATATATATTTTTATTAGATCATTATTATTATTCATTTATTAAATAGATTGGAAGCCAGTCTTTTGGGTTCACTAACAATAAAAAATGACCAACATATCATGTGCTGATAGCTCACAGTATTCTTGCATCCCATAATTAAGAAATAAAAATTGAACATGACAATTTTTCCACTGCACTTCAACTAACTGATTAACGTTAGTTAAACATATGGGAAAATATGGGAAGTTGAGATGTAAGGTTATTTTTACTAGTTATTTTTGGATAGTGGAAAGGAGTCGGCCGTGGCCTGTTATTGCGAAACCATCCCAGTATTGACCTGAACGACGGAGGAAAACCATGAAAACCGCCTGTCAGGATGGTCGACCATAGTGGGAATCAAACCCAGTCTCCTCCAGCACATCGCCCTTGCGCATCTTCCAACCAGCTTACCTTGACTTTCTGCACGTCTAGTACAGCGTATGCGTGAGTGGGCACGAGCCCCGTCCTGTCCTCATCGCCCTTGCTGAGCTCGCCTGTTGCTACCGTGGCCAGCACGTCGCCCTTGCGTATCCGCGTGAGCAGCGTCTCGAACAGGGCGTCGGAGTTCCAGTCCGGGTCCTGGGGCCGGATGGCCATGCGCTCCGGGATCCATCCGGTCAACGCGTGCAGGTCGATATTCTGACAGGAAGAACAAACCAATGAATATTGCGGTTATGAATACTGCTACGTTATATTATGTAGGTCCAATTTGTTGATATATTTTTTTTCTATCTATTTCAAAACGTGATACAAAATTATTGTTTCTCAATTAGGGCTGACGATGAAAGTACGATTATTCGGACGTAGAGGCCCTACAGCACAAGGGCGATCTTACCACCCCAAAGAATAATTAATCAATTTAGTAATAATAAATTGGCCTCAATTGGGGAGTAATGATTTTGTATGATGTTTAGATATGATTAGTAATAATTAATAATAATCCAAAAAAAAAGAATAGTTATGATTGGTTATAGCTATGTACTGAGATCTCTCAGAATTACATCCGATGACGACATAACAAGAATAACTTGTTACAGTGAAACCTCTATCTATTGTTTTTCAAGGGACCAGGAAAATGAAACTATCCATGCAGGAGAACGATCCAGCTAGGGAAATTTAATATTGATTTTATGTTGGTACGGTGGGATGAAATGAATGATGGAAGCGGGAAACGAAGGATCCGGGAACGATGCGTAGAGGTTTCACTGTATTCGCAGCATTAGTACCCATCGTAAATACAGTTGTACTCACGCTGTTTGATCCTGGAAAGTCGTAGCCGCCCATCACCTTCATGTATGCCTTCTCTAACAGCGATATCCAGATCTCGCTGCGATTGGTCGAGTACGAGCACAACAGGTCGCCGTGCTTGTTCGCAGGCAGGAGGTCGTCGATGATGACCTTGCGAGGTATTCCGTTGATGTGTAGCTTCACCATGTACTTGCCTAGGGGGAGAGAGAGAGAGAGAATGCGACGATATAGAGAGTGAGTGTGTGAGAGAGAGATTATTTCAAATTTGAAAATAAAACTAGCAAATTAATCGTCAAATTTCAATTATTAATCAGTAGTTTTGTCCATTTGAAAAACCCCACCAACAGTTAGGTTATATGGGAGGTTGATGATGAAACGATGAAGTATGAATGGTGAAAGAACGTTTACAAACACTATTATACAATGGGGGACTCGAACCGATGCCCATCAGGCTTTAGATTTAAAATCCAGTCATGTCAAAAGTTCTTGACTTTGTATTAAATTATATTATTATAATTTATATTTTGATAGGAAAAAGCTTATCTTACACGGTTCCGTATTGAGAAGAATTCATAATCGTAGCAATTTAATTTGATTTTTACAAATATATCCCATGTACTATGTACTTCAGGAACAAAATTCTAAAACGTTCAATTGAAAAAATTGAATTATACAACAAACAATTTAGAATTGTAATTTAGAATTTGATTCTTCAATACTTCAATAGACGAGCTACTTTGCTTATCGTCTCGGTCCCTATCTGGCGAAACAGTCCGCTGCTTACCGAAGGGATTAACAACGGGCTCTTTCAGCCGATTGCGCGGGTAGATGATCGATGTGACGAGACGACGGCCGAAACGTCTCTCGTACAAAGCGCTTACGGCCAGAGACGCCACGAACGAGCAGTCGGAAACAACCTGGAAGATATGACAACTAATTAGAATTACATTCACACAACTCAAAAAGGCTCGAGTAAGAGACAGAGATTTTGAGAAATTGATGAATGAAATTTGAAATTAGCCCTAACTATAGGCCTAACTTGAAAAAGTTATAACATGGCAAAAAAAAAGAGTTGAAAATTCGTATCCAAAAAATTGAAATATATGAACTACAAAAACACTAAATGAAACACCAAATTGAAAAGAATAATATGACACAAAAAAGGGGAAAATTTTATACTAAAAATTGAAATCGTCAACTGGTATAACAATGGTAGACATAATTAACAATTCATGACAATTAACAATATGTGCACATTTCATATAAATACCTCGCTCAACGTAGGAAGCACACCGCGTTTCCTAGTTTACAGTCTACTCCGAGTGGAATTGCACGTACGTACCGTTTGTTTGATACTGAAGCAGTCCACATTCTTCCCCATAACCATGACAGGCGCCTCGCATATCTCGTCCGGTCGCACCCACTTGACGAAGTCTCGCCGCTGCTTGGGAGACAGCGCGAGTAAACCTGGCAACAGCACACGACATGCGTAAATACGATGCTTCCGTAAACGCTTCTGATCGCTGAAAGAGTACGTAGTGTCTCGGGTAATTTTACTGTGTCTCGTAAGATTATCTGTGAGTTGACCTTACCTTCCTTGTCCGTAAACGGCATCGGATATTGGAACCGTTCGGCCAGGTCGACGCTCATGAACGGAACATATTCCTTGTTGTTGATATCCGACGTCTTGAGTAACACCCGCTTCTCCTCGTCAGTGTATGTGTCTTGACCACCAGTGACTTTGAGGTGAGCTGAACTTCCCCGATGCAACTGCGGTCGGACTATTAAAAATGGAAATCAATTTGGTATAGGCTATTTTACCAAATTGACGCGCAAGCCGATTTCAATCCACGTGATAAATAGCTTCAGGGAAATAATAAGTAGGCCTAGGCAACTTACTTGCACTCGTGCCTGCTCTTACAGGCATAATCGGTCTTGTAAATTCGGGCAACGGCGGAACATATGATCTTGCCGTTTCAGATTCATCTGCCTCCTCCACCAGCTGACCAATCCCCTTCAACCGTTCGGCTCGTTCGAGAGCTTGCTTCGCTAATGCAACCAGCTTACCCTGAAGGTCCGTGTCACTCATTGTAGCTTTCTGAAACCAAAGTCCATTCAAGTACATTTTGAATGGGCTTATCAATAGACTAATGTACGGTATCGCAAGTTTTGAATAGGTCTTTGAATAGGTCTCATTCTTCCGTTTAATGTTTCATTCAAAAATGAATATTTCCGAGTATTTCCCAACTTACAGCATTGATGGCAATTTCGACTGCTTGAGAGTACAGTTCTATGGCTTCGTTCTTTTTGCCAGCTTCGTCTGCGTCCAACGCTTGTTGAAATAAGAAGTGACATCGTTGAAGTTGCTTTATGCTATTCGACTGAGCAACAGTAACAGGTATTTGAGTTTTCCCTGTAAAGAATATGGCACATAATTATCTGCTTTCTGTCTAGTCCTCTAAGTAGGCCACAGCTTCTAGAGTCATATCAGATTACTAATAAGCCTGATTTTGACATTTCACTATTATTGCAAATAATAGAGATTGAACACATACTTAATTGATCAAGTTGACTTGCTCTGTCCCGATATTCTCCAGATTTGAAACGCCATGCTTCTTGGTTTGACTCATTCAAGTTAGCGGCCGTTTCGAGAAATAACGCTGCTTCTCGGTAATAATACGCAGCAATTTCCAGTTTACCTTCTCGGTCGAATTGTACCGCACGACCTGAAGACGTCTGAGCATCTTCAATAATTCCTTGAACACTATCAGACATTATTGGACTGGGCTAGAACAATATTAAATAATGGTTCTTAAAAACCAATGTACCTAACCTAAAATAGTCCTGCTTTGTCATGAAAAAGAAGCCTACTCTACGCCAGTAGCATGCTTCATGCCTGTGGTACTTCGAGTTAGGTTATAAAAGACCTCTGATATTCACACTCATTACAGAAACACCACAAAACTATCAGACACATTCATTTCCACAAATTTAAAGATTTCACTTAAATCAAATGTCAGAATGACGTTTCGTCGCCATAAAGACTGCCATTGCCATCTTATTTGAGGTTTGACTTCGTCCTTGATTGTTAAAAGGCTGTGAAAGTGTTTGAAATTTGGCTCGAAGCGGATTGTAGGTTGAGCATGGGCAACTGTCCACTAATTTTATTATTCAAATCTAAATAATAATTAGTTCGTATTAATCTGCTAATATTCTGAATTGATATTATTACAAATAGTTTCAACATTAGTGATTGAATCAGTGTATTACAAGTGCATTTGCTTGATTTGTGACAATGGTTGTATTGTAGGTGTATGCCCTAAACCTAGGCCTATCCATTGAGAAGTAGGCCTACTTCTCTATGGCCTATTGTTGCTTCATATTTTGAGCATTTAATAAGGTTTTCATCTTGCAGTCATTCAGTTTCACGCAATAGCTGCGGTTCATGTACAATTTATCCATCTAAACAGCACAACACGTAATAGAGGCCTAGAACATGTGGTTTAAGAAGCATTTTACTGATTCAAGACCTGACCAATTCAGCTATAGGAAGAAAAACCCCAAAGGTGACATTTCAACAGAACTTTTTAATCACAATTTATTATTTTTTGATTGTAATTAATCTCTGGAGACTAGACGTAAAGAAGTTCATATTCCATGAATGTTTACCATGTGATGAGTTATAACTTCAACGAAGATCTTAATCTTACGGAATTGACCACTGTGTGTTTGCTTGTTTTCAATCTCGCTCCTCGTTTGAAGCGAACGTACTCTTTTAAATGACAGTTTTCGTCAACATTTTGTACCTGCCTAGAAGAGTTGCAGTTATCGAGAACATTGAGTTCCCAGCTTTTATTCTATAAAAATGCCACGTTTTTTCAAAGTTATAAGGAGAAAGTACAAAGTTTTTTCACACGCTAGTCTGAAATAAGAAAGGTTCTCATATTCAGGTGTTGATGATATTTTTTTTGGGGACTTGAATGAATTGATAAACCAACAAAGCGATAAACAAACTTTGAATCTGTCATCACGTTAATCCACCCAAGAGAAATGTACAGTTCTTCCCTAGTTTTTGAATGAATAAAATATAGTTCTAAAGGCCTACTGTACAAACAATAATAGATAATATAAAATAATTAATCACAATTATTTTTTCCAGGAAAAGTAATGTCAACGTATTCAACAAGTAAGGGCCTCTTTGCCTTCATCATTCTCGTATCAGCTGTTCTAATATTACTACAAATCAATACCAACTTCGCACTGCTTTCCATCTCGCATGATCAGAATGACAGATTCAACGGCTGGACGTGGGATTGCATTGAACGTCAATGTGTGCGAAGCAAAGCTCGTGACTACCATCAAAGAAGTGCTTTAAACACATGCCGAATGACTTGCGGCACAACGCAGGTCGTCTGGCCTAAACCTACGGGAATCACAACAATAGGGAACGAGACACGTTCGTTCAATCCGGAGAATATCGACTTTAATTTCGAAGATGCCACTGGTGTTGTATATATGTTGGTCCAGGAAGCAAGTGGTGTGTTCTTACAAAACATACGATCAATGTCTGAAGATGCTCATTTAAATGATTATGAAGATCGGGATAGTGATAGTCTGATTGAAATTCGGATAACAATTCTGATAGAAAGAGACGATTCGTTATTGACGTTATCGACAGATGAATCGTACATACTATCCGTAAAACAAGGATCAAATCTTGTACCGATAACAAACATTACTATTAAAGCGGAAACCTTTTTTGGGGCTCGACATGGATTAGAAACTCTGTCACAATTGATTTGGTGGGAATTTGTCGACGAAGATAGTACTACCGGTATCTTCCGTCTATTAAGTAACGTCCAAATATTCGACGAGCCGCGTTTCAATCATCGAGGCATTATGATCGACACGGCACGGAACTTCATACCGGTGTGGTCGCTACAAAGGACGATCGACGGAATGGCCGCTTCCAAGTTGAACGTACTTCACTTGCACTTGACCGATTCACAAAGTTTTACGTTCCAGTCGACACGATACCCGCAGATGGCCGATTACGGAGCATACTCCAGCAATAAACTCTATTCGGAGTTGGATCTTAGTGCCCTTAGCGATTACGCTCAAATACGCGGGGTCAGGATATTACCGGAGATAGACGTGCCCGCACATGCCGGGAACGGATGGCAGTGGGGGGAGGAAGCCGGACTTGGGAACATGGTTGTTTGTTTCGAACAGAAACCGTGGGAGGACTACTGTGGATCACCCCCATGTGGACAGCTGAACCCCAATAATAAAAATATCTATGACATTCTGAGCGCACTCTACGAGGAGCTGATCGAATCAACAAACGCAACAGATTTGATTCACTTCGGAGGCGATGAAGTCAATCGCAAATGTTGGATGGAATCGGATGAGGTTTTTCCCAATCAGGAAAATATAACCGTAGAAGATTTCAATAACAAACTTAAAGAATTCTTCAATCAGAATTACAAAGCTTTGCAGTTAGCAAACGGAGAGAGAAAAATTCAAAACGTTATCATTTGGTCAAATTCTAATTGGGAATCTGAAGAAGATCTAAACGAAATCTTTCCGAATAGTAAATACATAATTCAACAGTGGGGCTGCAGCACATGGGAGTCTACATCAAACTACATCAAATATAATTATCGTTCGATAATATCACATGTCGACGCTTGGTATTTAGATTGCGGCTTCGGACCTTGGATGACCGGAGCGAGATCGTCGTGTGGGCCGGTCAAGACGTGGCAGACGATATACAAGCACAGACCGTGGGCGGAAATGCTCGCCAACGAAACGGAACTGATACTCGGCGGAGAAGTGTGTCTGTGGAGCGAGAAAACAGACGAGAACTCGCTCGACACGAAACTGTGGCCGCGTTCCGCCGCGCTCGCCGAACGGTTGTGGAGCGATCCCGTGACGGGGGATATGAAGGACGCGACGATGAGGCTGGCGATGCATCGGGAGAGGTTGATGAAGAGGGGGGTGGGGGCAGACGTGATGTGGCCGGAGTGGTGTAACGCGAATCCTGGAGAATGTTTCAGGTAGACTTGTGAGGACTGTAACCTGTAACCTGTGACCTGTGAGAACTGTGAGGGCTGTGACCTATGACCTGGGAGAACTGATGAGGGCTGCTAGAGTAGTAACTTGTTGCCTTGTTTATGTGAATGTTTCTCTATGGTAAATAAGCTTTAATTGATGTAAATAAGAAAATATAAAATTTTCATCTTCAATACGGCCAACCCAATCTATGTGAAACTTTGGAAGTGTATGTATAATTCATGTGGTTAAATTAATAAAAATTTGCATTTAATTGTTCCAAGAAAATATTTTTTTCAATTTTTCTTCCTTGGTTTCGAAATTTTCGAAATTTCGAAATTATTTTTCTGAAAAGTGGTGCCACTGATTGCGCGTCAAAACTATGCATGTACAGTATCGAGCTAGATGATGACATATGTGTGCATTCCAATTGTTTGATCAAAATTTGAGCATTCGTTTGACCTATGGAGAGCGAACAACAACAAACAAACATGTTCGCTTTTTTCGAATAGGGTTTCGAATATTGAGTTTTCGCCTCACTCATCCAATAATAATGTATTTCAACTATTTTCATTCAACAAAATGTATTTCAACTTCACGTGAAATTTCATTTTTTGGGAAAATAAAAACATTTTCTTTCTTTTCCGCCATGTTATTCTAACGGGTATTTCTGAAATGTCTAAAATTCCTAAAAAAAAAGTTACCCCCCGATAATGCCACAAAACTATACAGATCTAAGTTAGATGAGGAACCATATTGAAAAAAAGTTTGAAGTTGATAGCTATAGCCGTTTGACCTGTGGAGAACCGACAAAAAAACATAAAAAAAAACATAAAATCGAACACCAATTTTTTTCAGTATGTCAAATTGAATCCTCGCTGAAGCTCGTCTGAATATATCAATGTTGGCAGTTTTTCTGTTAACATTTCGTCGGCCATATTGGGATTTAGAAGCGCATTCTGTTTTATATATATATATATATATATATATATATATATGGTCTATTGAGTTTAACGACGCACTGTTACGATTGCGCAGATCT